>JAGVSP010001082.1:0-76142 GCA_022494985.1 Micrasema minimum
ACCATCTACTTGGGATTCATTAATCCTTTAAAATTACTTTTCTTGTTTCATTCTTTATGATAACTTGAAACGTCCTTTTGAAGTTCTCGTGACAGAATGAACAAATCAAGTTTCAAACTTTGTTTTGGAAATACGACTGAAATGGTAATTTAAAATGAAAAACTTTAATGCTGGACTTTTTGCCTTACTGTTATGTAATTGGTTTAGCTCTGCTTAAATAAATAAACAAACAAAAAAACACAATTTTACGCTATATATCATGTACCTACATATTCCATACAACTAATGACATTTTACACGTTATGACAGTATTATATCAATGTTTGTACATATCAATGGTTTACAGCCTTTTCTAATCCAACTTTTGCAGTTTTGCAGTCATGATCATCATCATTATCATCATATCATATCCGCTCCCCATGTGGAGCATATTGATTCCACAAACTGTCGGTTTTGCAGTAGATAATCAAAATTATTTACCAACAATCTTAACATCGTGTTTTAAAAACTATGAACATTTTGAATGTGTACAAATACTGGGTTGTACTCATGACAGGCTTGCTCTGGAAACGAATATGGATTATCTAGGCGTTTATAGCGCTCGTGGCCTGTCATCGGGTGGGTTAAGCGGCCACTTGGCGTATTGCTACATTTCCCATCCCGCCTATCATCCGATAACCATATCTGACGAATTCTGGAACAAGCTACTTAACCCAGACGATAACTGGTCATGCACCCTGTAAACGCCCAGATAATTTATATTCGTTTCCAGAGCTTTCCCGCATCTGTTGAGATGTCAAAAATGATAATATGTTGAATTGTAAACAAAGCTGGTATTATAGTTTTACTTAACTAACTAATCATCACGCCGTTTCCCCGAAGGGGTAGGCAGAGGATAGAGCGACACACCAATCTGTCCTGGCACACTTCTCTTGCTTCCTCCACATTCATACATCTTCTCGTGCACGCACGTCGATTATTCCGACTTCTTACATGCCCACTTTCAAGCACTTGTTTTACTTGATTATGCCATGTCTTTCTCGGCCTTTCTCGATTTCTACATCCAATGAACAGTTTTACTTTCTTTTTCAAAATTGATATGTAACATGAAAAAACAGCGTGACATTTTAAAATGTTTAAAAATGAGTTTGGCCAAAAATATTGGTTAAAACAAATAGGCGGTCAACCCTTCAAACAAGGATTCTCTAAAAGGGGCGTTTTCAAACAAATTTTCTCAAAATATACGCTTCCTAGGCTCAATTTCATAAAATCACTTATTATCAAATTCCACCGTCTAAAGACTCCAGCACTTAGGCCAATACACGAAACGTGTGACGTAGATGTGTAGTGATGACGTAGATGCCTATTGATGACTTAGTTAGTGACGTAGTGGGTAACTAGACACTAGACACAGTAGTATTTTTCAAGTATGAAATGTCACTTCTCTGAAATTCGGGTTCGAAGGGCCAACCATTGATATTTTATGGAATTACAGTTTTTTTTTTTAATTACGCATAATAAACATTATATTATACTCACATATTAATAAACAAACAAGCAATGCTATTCTATTGTGAAACAATCTGATTGAAATTGAATTAATATATTTATTTAAATAGATCATCAATAAATAAAAAAATATATCCATATGTTACGTTTATATTGAAAACATTTTTATTATAATGCGTCTGCTTGTTATCGTTATAAATTTTTCGCCATATTTT
Organism: Micrasema minimum; assembly: GCA_022494985.1. Taxonomy (NCBI): domain Eukaryota; kingdom Metazoa; phylum Arthropoda; class Insecta; order Trichoptera; family Brachycentridae; genus Micrasema; species Micrasema minimum. The sequence goes on from JAGVSP010001082.1 coordinate 1,725, forward strand.
ACAATACAGGCCATAAAAAATACACGGTACAGTTTACCTTACCTATGTACATGGATCATACATAGTTTACAGGAATACGTATGATTTGACATTTTCAATTTTCTTCCAGAATAAATTTAATCATATTTGTTTGTACAATCTTGAAGTCTTGTCACAGCTGTTACGAAAAAGGAGTCGAGAGGGGCACATACGACAACCCTTTTCACGTTGTGTGACTGTATGTAAATCATAAACCGTTTTATTATTGATTTATGTTGCTATCAGTTATGGAAGCTCCCCCAGATAACCTCCTTCCGGTTTTATATTTATTCCCTTGTCTTCTGTATAAATCATGGAAATTTGGGTTTAAACGACCCCCCGCAGAGCGCCTGTTAAATATTTAAAACTAGCACAGCCTGACGCTTTTTACTGTTGCTAATAACGGAAAATAGTTCAAAATGTTTCCATTAAGTCTTTTGTATTTTAAAGGGTTGGTTTGAAGATAATATAACATAACAATAAGCTCGTTCTTATATACACAATTGGGTTCTTCCCGATTTTTTATTTTTTATTTAAAATAATTGATTAAAAAATTACAATATCAAGGAATTTTTTTTAAAATTTTTACGATATGATATGATTTTTTTAGCGCGGTTTGAAATAGCTCTTTTTCAAATCGCTCGCAAAATCCTTAATTTGGTGCGCATGCGGTGTGACGTCACAGCAATATGGGCGCTTCGTAATGAATTTCACGCCTTTCATTGTGGACGGGCATGACGTCATTAACCAATAACGGGCGTTAAAAATCAAAGGTATTTTTGTGTTTTCTAAACATAAATTTATAAATGAAAACAACAATTTCGATCATTGTGTTTTATATCGTTGGAATTGTAAAAATATACTTTAAATATTTATAACGTTTTTAATAATATTCATGCTATCGGAAAGAACCCTATTCATTGAAATTGTAGAGGTACATATACTTTTCAAATAAATACCTAAAATACGGTTTTCTCGACAATTTTTACAAAACATTTCATCTACTAGTATAAAAAATTGTTTATACCGTCCATGAATTGGGAATACAACCACGTGAAGCTTATTTTTCACAATTAGTATTTCCTATTTTTTAAGCGTGAAAATTTTAGTGACGCTTAAAATATTTAGTGCCTTTTTACCAAGAATACCTGAGATTAAATAAATAAAAGTAGAGGGTGCAAACATTGAAATTCAGTTAAACAGAGAAACTCTTTGTAATCTAAAAATCCAGTAGCAAAAATGACTGGCATCGAAGCAGTCCCTCTTATCACAATGGAATTGAATTAATGGAACCGGGATCTCTTCTCTTTATAGTAATAGTAATTGTGGTTCGTGATTCAGGTTAATAAGTTGGTGAGAGTTCTCCGGACGGCGACGGCGACGCCCGCCCGGGTTTCCAATATCCGTTCCACGACGCCATTCCACTCTACCTTGACTCATTACGCGTCACACCTCCACACAATACTGCTGCAACTACCCGCACACATACGGGGTGCTTTATGGGGCCGATTCGATAGGGGTGTTTTTTAAGGGAAAATTACACGATATACGCATGCACTCTTTAAATACACCAAACGTTTTACGTCATTGTAACCCAGTAGGCGATTTTAAAGGAAAATATTTAAAAAAAACACAATTTATTTTCATCAGCAGCAGAATTTAAACTATTATATGGCGGCCAGATTTGTTGGCAGCTGTCATTAACACGAGGCATGAAATTTGGTGAAAATTGACCGCTAAATGTGGTATTTATTCAATTATTTACGGCCCCACGGCAATGATTAACAATGAGGAAATCCACTGCTACCCGGAATTGAATTTTAAAAATGCTTTCGTGTAGACGCGAATATTTAAAAATTTTGAAGTGGGATGAAATATCCCAAAAACGTACGCAAAAAATAATTAAAAAATTTGAAAATAGCATTCATTTCAAAATCTTAAACAATGACGTCACTCCTTGTATCTAAGTGTAGTGTTTCCGGTTTCCGTTTTTAAACCCCCGTAGCCGCGTTCCATGGCATTTTAATATGGAATACAACCTACATACAAGCTTCTATTGCAAAAAAGATGGCCGCCATTCAGTCTAACTAGAACAGCTGTTAACAGTATATGACAGTTGAGTCGACGGTATATTTTATCTGTGCTTCCCGCGTCAGTTTGCATAGGTTTTTGACAGTTTTGTTACTGGCTGGAGAATTACCATGGCCTTAAACAACCCGTTTTATGACGTCACTCCTGCAAAAATGACGCAGTTAGTACATAGTGGTATTTAGCGCGGTATTTGAAATGTGCAACTTTAAAAAATCGTATCTTCATCAATAACTTATAAAACAAATATTAAATATATTTTTTTTGTTTAGTTAAATAGTAAGTTTATAGAAAAAAATTACTTTAGAAAACAGTGGATTCCCTCATTGCTTACCAAATTAAACTGTGTTTTACATCGATATTCGTACAATTCGTAGACAGAGTAAATACGTTAGAACTACAGGACGCGGATCGGGAATTGGCTGCCAATCGCTTAGCTTGAGAGAACGGATATGGTACGATGATGATATTGATGATGAAAAAAAAACTCCTAAATGAAAGTTTCTAGTTAACAATAATAGCGTGATTATTCTTTATCTATTTTTTTTATCTAACTTTTTCAAACACTTTCTTGACTCCATTATTGCAATGGGTTCCATAAGTCGGAATCGTCTTATCAACGGAGTAATTCACTTGCTGAATACGGCTTCTGCGCAATTTTAAAAAAAAAAAAAAAAAAAAATCACATATGTATCTATAGACGATTCTTCCCCTTAATATGTTTAGGGAAATGGTTAATGGGCGTTTATGTCCTGATTTTCTTGTTTTACATAATATAACGCTAAAATTTACGAAACAGGTTGAAAATAAATCGTATGACGGATAAGTCTGAGATATTAATCCTACAATATCCTTCATAACAGGAACATTCCCAAGGCTTCAGGCTTCCTTTTCACCCCCCGGTCTCTCATATCCTGTACAAGTAGATCGGAGATTGGCTTCGCAAATTTATATATCTTTTTACTTGTATAAATATCTATTCTTAAATATAATTATTTCTAATTTTAGTATTATTTTAAAATATCCCTCACCAAGCACAAGGGCTTGTCTTTTTTAATGGTGAGGTATAGCGTTAAGTGTTTATTGTATCTATAATCATATTTTTTTATAAAATTAGTTTGTCAAAATATGAAATAAATATTAATTTAAAAAAATGTTATATGCTATCGACTGAACTAACCCTTAATCACTGACGAGTCATTTTGTACCACTACTACTGACGTACGAATGACATTCTTCGTCTGTTTTAGAGACCCCTTGGACATTTATGAAGTTAAATATTATTTACACTTATATTCAAATAGAAGTCAAATAGTAAAACAGCCGTATTTAAAAAAAAATCTCTACTAACCAAACTAAAACCGACGAAAGTCTACAAAAACGATTGATTTTCGAAACTTTTTTAGTTTCCAATACGTATTTAAAATGGCTTTATTAAATATTATTATTATTTCCCCAAAAATCACTTGTCTTGTAAATTTTATGTATAGATTTTAGATTCCGGACTCGCTACAGCCGCAGCCCTGCGATTCTACTAAGGTTTAAGACATTTTAGCGATTCCCGTAACTGTCACTCAACTGTCAGTGTCAAAAATCGGAATCGGATTTTTGGCTTCAAAGTAGAGTAGAATCTTGGTAGAATCTCTCAAGGTCTATGCATTCCACAAGACATAAAAGATCAACATTTTTGGAGAAGCAAATTCGCCGAATAAGTAAGGTTAGAGATAAACGATTTGACAGCGATTTGACAGTTCGGCGAGAAATGGGCGTCTAGTGACGTTTGGGTTTACGACCGGAATCGCAGCCCAGGAGAGGCGCCTCACACTCCGGTCGGCAGTAAAATCAGCTGTTGGCAAGATAACCCAGCCAGCGCGAAAGCGAATTACCAAATTTGGGGAACGCGCCTTTGCGGTAGCGGGACTAAAGCTTGGAACACTCTGCTGTTCGTAACTGTGAGAACGAAGAAGCATTCCGCGCTAAATTCTAAACACATTTATTCGCGAAATCATTTAAATAATTAATATAATATATAACCATTTTTTTTTCATTTATCTGTTTCAATTCTTTATCTCTCGCTCATGGAGATATGATTTGAACCATTTGTGGACATCTTCAGAAATGTTTTTCTACTATACATACATGTATGTAGGATTGTAATATTTATCTCTGTGTACCTTAATTATGCATCTAATAATACATCTACGGCATATGGGTGCAATTCTGTCATCAATAGACTCCACAATCTAGGCAATAAGTTTATGCATACTGGCGATACATTCGATGTCAATTTTAATGCCTACAAGTTGGCACTTCTAAATTATTTCAAGGCCGAATGTATCGATTAGTGTGCATATAATTGGGTTTTAAAGTTTAATGCAATGTTTATTTGATTTAGTGTATTTGCTGTAAATATTTAATATGTAAAAGGCACTGAGTGCCGTTTATCTTTAATAAAATAAAAAAATAAAATAAAATAAAATATTAATTTAATTTTGTTCAAGCGCTCTTGAGGTAATAGTTTACAAAAACGGCGCTATAGAAATTATCCATTTTTTATTATTATTATTATTATCATATTATTAAAAAATCTATTATTAAACGAAAACGGTTTCAAGCTGACTTCAGTTGTATCTGATAAAGGAGATTATGTAATCCGGTGGACGAACAATAATTACAATTGTCGAAAACTAGATTCTCATCACGGGATACCGACGGGAGACAGTCAAGGAAGAATGGAAAATGTTAAAGAGTAGATAGTAAGTAGATGTAGTTAGATACAGGACATCCTATTATCCAATTACTGACATGAATACCGCCTGCTGCCGCTGCCACCCGCATCCAGCTGAATTAACTCAAATTTACTAAGATATAAAATTCTCCAATGTCATTGTACTCCCGCCCGAAAGGAACAATCTCTCCTAATTAGCCTCATGGGCGTAACTAACAGCAATCTGTACGACTAATTACAATATAATTACTTGATCGATACATTACTCAATTATATATCGATTAGGGAAACAAGAGGTGGTTAGTGGTTAGGTTAGGTTGCTAAATTGTTCCATCGGCTAATATTTTTCGAAGGTTCCTGATTAGTTTGAAACTGCAAACGTTTACGTTAGCGATTTCATACTAAGGGTAGATGGAGAAGATTGGCTGATTGGGCTATTTTGAAGGCTTTGCTAGAAAGCCAGTAGATATTTAATAAAAAACATAACTTTTTTTCATTGTAAATCCCTACAGGGATGAGGTAGAAATCTTTCAAATTCAGGAATATGGATATTCGAGCGTTTACAGGGCTTAAGACCTGTCCATATCAATGTTGTAAAAACATAACGTTTTTCGACTTTTGTGATCCTTTATAACCGTAGACGTTTTCACGTTTTTCAACTAATTTTCTTTTCTATAATAAATTTGGTTTAAATTACCAATTTCCTTAATGAAATCAAATTCTGTACTCTCAACAAAAAATCTTTTCCTATGAAATAATAAAAATTCTCCTTTTATTATCGGACTTTCCTAGGGTTCATGGTTGCAAGATTCGTTGAAAAAGCATATTATCAGGACAGCGGACAACTAAATAAACTGACATTGGTAACACAATTCTGCAATTTTAGTACAACGGACCAGCAATTCCACTTTACATGAATTATTAAATTGTAGTTTGACCTCCTATCCTAACAGCAGCAATATATTCATTTCTAAAATATAATCACTTTTAATCCTATCCAAATTCGAATTACTGGATTAGTTTATTACTTTTAAAATTTTTTCGGTTATCATTCTTGCAAACATTACAATAACATAAAAATTGAAAGTAAATTTTCCGCAAAATATGAGTTTTAAATTGAAATCTTAATAACAACACACTTTTCATGTAAAATCTTTTAAAACTGAATGTGTTAAACAATTAAAATGGGTGTGCCCTTTTTGTCGTTACTGACTTAAACACCAGGCATGTATAGTTGCTGCATCGATCTAAACGTCTTCTCTAGATTTTATTTAAATTCAATATTACGGCCCCACGGCAATGATTAACAATGAGGAAATCCCAACTGCTAACCCGGGAATTGAATATTAAAAGATTTTTGGGCTTTTTTTTTTTTTTCGTTGTACTATTTAAAAATTTAGAAGTGGGTTGATATATCCACAAAAACGCACGCACAAAATAAATAAAAAATGTTGACAAGCTAGCATTCATTTCAAAATACTTAAACACTGGACGTCACCACTCCATGTCTCTAAGTGTAAGTTGTATTCCGGTTTCCGTTTTTTAAAACCCCCGTCAGCCGCGTGGTCCATGGCATGCTTAAATATGTGAAAACATCAAACAAATCCTACCTTACAAGCTCTCTATATGCACAAAAGATGGCCAGGCCTATTCAGTACTCCCTAGAACAGCTAATGTTTACAGTAATATGACAGTTGAGTGTCGACGGTAATATTTATCTGTGCTTCCGCGCTGTCAGTTAGCTGCATAGATTTTTGACAGTTTTGATTTACTGGCTGGAGAAATACCATGGCCCTTCAACAACCCGTTTTATGACGTCCACTCCTGCAAAAATTGACGCAGTTATAATAACATAGTGGTATATTTAGCGCGCGGTATATGCAATGTGGCAACTTTAAAAAATCGTTAATCTTCATCAATAACTTATAAACAAATAATAAATTATTATTTTTGTTTAGTTATATATTAATGTTTAAGAAAAAAAATTACTTCGAAAACAGTGGATTCCCTCATTGCTACCAAATTAAACTGTTTTTTTACATCGATATTCGTATAATTCGTGAGACAGGAGTAAAATACGTTAAACAACAGGACGCGGAACGGGAATTGGCAGCCAATGCTTAGCTTGAGAGAACGATATGGAACATGATGAAATTGAGATGAAAAAAGAAACTTCTAAATGAAAAGTTACAAGTACAACAATAATAGCGTGATTATTCGTTAGCTATTTTTTTTATCTAAACTTTTTCAAACACTTTCTTGACTCCATTATTGCAATGGGTTCCATAAGTGGAATCCTATCAACGGAGTAATTCATTGCTGAATCCGGCTTCTCGCAATTTTAAAAAAAAAAAAAAAAAAAAAACACATATTGTATCTATAGACGATTCGTCCCCTTTTTAAAAAAAATATGATTAGGGAAATGGTTAATAGGGCGTTTATGTCCTGATTTCTCTTGTTTTTTACATAATATAACTGCTAAAATTTACGAAACAGGTTGAAATAAATCGAATGACGATTAAGTCTTAGATATTAATCCTACAGAAATAGCCTTCATAACATGAGAACATATCCCCAAGGCTTCAGGCTTCCTTTTCAACCCCCCGTCTCTCATATCCTGTACAAGTAATCGCGATATGGCTTCGCCAAATTTATAAATCATATTACTTGTATAAATGACTATCTTAAATATAAATATTTCTAATTTTAGTATTATTTTAAAAAATCCCTCACACAAGCACAAGGGCTTGTCTTGTTTGAATTGGTGAGGTATAGCGTTAAGTGTTTAATTGTTACTCTTTATATCATATTTTTTTATAAAAATGTTAATTTGTCCAAAATAATGAAATAAATATTTTATTTAAAAAAAAATGTTACTTATGCAAGTCGACTGAACTACCCTTAATCACTGACGCGTCTTTTTGTAACTCACTTCTACTGAAGTGTACGAATGACATTCTTCGTCTTGTTTTAGAGACCCCTTGGACATAGATTATGATATTTTAAACACATTATATTTACAATTATATTCAAATAGAAGTCTCAAATTGTAATTACAGGTAGTATTTAAAAAAAAATCTTACTAACCAAACTAAAACCGACGAAAGTTTACAAAAAACGATTGAAATTTTCGGAACTTTATTAGTTTTCCAGATACGTATTTAAAATGGATTTATTAAAGGTTTATTATTATTACCCCAAAATTCCCTTGTCTTGTAAATTTTATGTATAGATTTAGATTCCGGACTCTGCTACAGCCGCAAGCCTGCGATTCTACTAAGGTTAAAGACATTTTAGCGAGTTCCCGTAACTGTACTCCAACTGTCAGGTGTTCAAAAATCGGGATTCGGATAATTGGCTTCAAAGTAGAGAAGAGATCTTAGGTAGACCATCGGGGAATCAAGGCCTATGCATTCCACGCGGGCATAAAAGATCAACATTATTGGTGAAGCAAATTTCATTCGAATCATACGTAAGGTTTAGAGATAAACGATTTGACCAGCGATTTGACAGTTCGGCGAGAGAATGGGCGTCTAGTGGAAGTTTAGTATTTACAGACTTCGGAATCAGCAGTCCCAGGAAGTAGGCGCTCACCACTCCGGACCGGCAGTTAAACCATGGTGTTAATGTGGCAAGATTAACCCAGCTCAGCGTGAAGTAGTATATAAACCAAATTTGGGGGAACGCGCCTTTTGCGGTAGCGGGTCCTAAAGCTTGGTACGACTCTGCTGTTCGGTAAACTGTGATGATCGAAGAAGCCTTCCGCGCTTAAATACTAAACACATTTATTCCGCGAAATCATTTAATATAATTAATATAATTATAAACGATTTTTTTTCTTTTTATCTGTGTTCAATTATTTATCTCTCGCGTCAATGGTGATATGATTTGAACATTTTGTGGACATCTTCAGGAAATGTTTCTTACTAGGATGACATACATGTAGGTACGGATTGTAAATATTTTTCTCTGTTGTAACCTATGAATTATGCATCTTGATATTACATTCCTACGGGATATGGGTGCAATTTCTGTCATCAATAGACTCCACAACTAGCACATAAGTTTATGCATTACTAGGCGATACATTCGATGTTTCAATTTTAATGCCTACAAAGTTGGCATTTCTAAATTATTTCCAAGTCCGAATGTATCGATTACGTGTGCATATATTGGGTTGATTTTAAAGTGCTTAATGCAATGATTTATATTGATTTAGTGTTCTTGCTGTAAATATTTAATATGTAAAAAGGCACTGAGTGCCGTTTATATTTTAATAAAATAAAAATAAAATAAAATAAAAATATTAAATTTAACACATTTTAAATATCGACTAAATGCAGTAATGTTTACAAAAACGGCGCTATAGAAATTATCCATTATTATTATTATTAATTTATTCATATAATTAAAAAATTGTCTATTATTAAACACATAAAACGGTGTTAATAGCTGACTTCAGTTGTAGTCTGAAAAAGAAGATTTGGACAGATCCGGTGGTGACGAAACAATAATACAATTACGAAAAACTAATAACTACACACACGACACTTGACCGACGTACCTATTTCATAGAAGGATAACATATATTTAAATACAGTTCTCTTGTCAAATAACATTCCCTCCAAAGATTTGGTCAAACCATCCATCCAAACCTCATTTTCAACGTTTACCTGAATATCTTAATAGCTGGATCGCTGTCATTTTTCAATCCAAAAGATTGTCAACTCCCATACTTAATACCACCTCTGGTTCTCTAAGGACATCACCACGTACCATTTCTCTCCTTGAACAATGTCTAACGCAAAAAGCCTCATTGGGCTAAGTAACACCAACTGGCACTCAAATTTACAATCTTATTACTCGATGGATAATCACACAAAATTATACAAATAACCCACTGGTAACAAGAGGTGGTTAGTGATCCAACGTATTAGTGTCTTGTAAAATATTTCCCAACCACACCGCTTTTCGGCATACTAATATTTCATTAGTGTCATTTCAAACTTTATCCATGACGCGTACGGGAACTATACTTCTGGTCAGAATCTTGAAGAAAACAAATTGGACCTATTTTACTGCTTTGCATGCAAATTTCCATGTAAGATTATTTAAGAAAACAACAAACATTTTTACGATTTGTATATTACCATCACAGATTCTAGCGACCCAATATTTCAGTTGCATCTGCATATTATTTGACCCGCCCCCTCCACAGCCCTTAATCAACCTACCCATTGTTTTATTGTGATCATGCATGAACCACCCTTTTATACCCGCTGGAAAATTACTCCTTAATTCTGTTTATATATTTCAAAATCCGCATTCAACCTGGCGATGGATAAATCCAAATAAATGAAATGCTTGTAGTCACCTACATAAAGTGGATGCCCAACAATAAGGTGCCAAGCACAGGTCCATGACGCCATGTAAGACGCCACGAATATCGTAGTTCCTGATTTGAAACGACTTCTAGCCACTCATCCAATGTAGGGATATAAAATAGCTGATGATATTACCCACACTCCGTGAGGTGTTAAATCACATTTAATGACGTAGGTATTCCAAGTATTCATATTTATACCCACGCCCAAAATGTTGTAAAAAACATAACGATTTTTTTCGACTTTTGTGATCCTTTATAACCCGATTGAACGTGGTTTTCACGTTTTTCAACTGATTTTGGAATCTATATAAATTTGGTGTTATCCATATTCAGATAAGTTTTGATGGCATATTCGTTGAGGTGGTAATGTCTGGGAGGACCCTATATGGAGTAATGAGGTGGTGCAAAAAATCTCCCCATTATAATACTCAGTACCATCCCTATAGCCCAAAACCTTATATTGCCTAGTCAGTATAATGATTTGATATATTGCTATGAAGCTTTATTTTTTTTCGTTTATTGCATTTAAAACGGTTTTCACCTTAATGTTTAGAATGAAACTGATAATATACATTCATAGTAAAACATAAAAATACACATATGTTGATAAACATACTTCAAAAAATTAGATAAAACAGAAATGGACGAGGAGACGATCAACTTGTGTTATTATTGCAAATATTCATTATAATATTTATCTCATATAGCTGAGGATCAATTAAATCTTTAAGATGAGGATAAAGAAATAAATGGTCATTTAGGTTATGACTGATCATCCTACCTTCCACGTAATAAAATGATAAACGCAAACACGCACTTGGAGTACTAATTATCATTTCCCTATGCACCATTGGCGTGCGGATAAGGGACTTGGTAGTTACCTAGTCCAAGTATATTGCTAGCAAATTGATAAATATATTAGTTACATAATGTAGGACTGTATAGTAATAATCTTTCGCTGTACAGTACCAAATAATTAGGGAATATGTGCGTGTATTAAATTAGCTCGTAATGTAAGTTTCAATTATGAATGAATCTAGATTATGATTTTTCTAGATTTTATTATCCCAACAGATTTTCGGCTTTGATTCATTACAGAGTAAGGTTTATCCTCTTGCCTAACCCTTCGGGGGAAATGGTCATTTATGGTTTAGTTTATTCAAATATTAATCAGTGAACGTATTTTACAGTATCTGACTCTGTACGTTAACTAGATTTGACCATTTTGTTCGGGTCAGTATTTCGATTCAGCATGCGTAATAATGCGTGCATATCGTCGTATTATCACCACCAAGTCGTACCTAAAAATCATCACAATTATTATTTAATCTATCATTTGAGAATGATAATATTGCCATGATCAAGGTCTTTTGAGTTAATTTACAGTAACGGCATACCAATATAAAGTAGTAAAAAATTAAGTAAAAATCGCGCATTCACCGTAGTTGATTCAACTAATTGAGATCGCTACAAAAACTCGAGTGTACAAGCAGTCTAAACTGATATTTTATCTACATTCGTATTTTGATAGGTTATGCAGTAAGAACTATAACATATCAGCTTGACACTTGTATAATCATTGAAATATTACTTATGCAGGAACCAGTTTTCTTAACATAGGTGATTAGGTAAAATTACTCAAATCTTATATTAAAACGCGTCTGCTAGCCCGGGTAATATTTATCTATGAAATAAATATGTCATATCCCAATCGGGAATCGAACCCGCAACCTCACGTATGACAGATCAGGATCGTCCCGCAACTATCTCCACGAGGACGGATCGTATCTTTCCCATCTACAGTGCATATCAGGGAAAACAGTATTTTACTTATCAGAAAATTACAAAGTAACATAGATACATAGAAAAAGATTTTTTTTTTTTTTTTTATATGTATAAACATAAATAGATTCACAATCCTTTTAATTCATTAGTAGGTAGTATTTCCTACAGTTTATCCATTTATTTCCACCCCTGAATCCGAAGGAAAATGATTGGGTAATGTTTTAAGGAATTATTGGGTGAATTTTCGCCCGGTCTGACCTTGACCTTTGCTCCCGACTGACGCAGTGAAAATTGAAATGTTATTGAACTTCTTTTGTACTATTTTAGTTTGTATTTGATGAGAGCTTTTGGGAAACTTGTAAGGCTGTGCAAAGCTTTGTTACGTAATATTAAATTTGTACTAAGGGATGTTATATAATGTAAAGCAGGTATCCTAAAGACTTTCTGACCAATTTCCACATAATTTACTGAAGTACCTACCTTCAAGCGGAAATTCAAAAAAAGACAATTATAAATTCAAAATTGATTACGTCAGTATATTAATATAAAAGCCATGACGAACAAGAGAACGCTCTCTTTCGTTCTTCGTCAGTGGTCCCATAATTGTAAATATTTTCTGATAGTGGTCTGATACTAGTAATTTTAAAATCGAAATAATTTCTTCTTGTAATTTGGATTTCTCTAAAAGTGAATAAATTCAATAATTTGGTTTTCTTGAAGGTAGGTACTTCTCCACAAAAGTAAAAATTAATACGTATGGATAGCCTTGTAGTTATATTTTGAACCAGGTTGTAGTTTAGTGGTAGATTCGGAGACTCCGGATTAGAACCTCGAGGTTCGAATCCCATTTCAGCACAACTACTTGTTTCGTGCTTTCTAGCACAGTTTTTTCCGATGAAAGCAGTCCGAATTAAAATATTTGAGTATATCATAAAAGCTCAAATGTTTTATTTTTAAAAATGTAAAAAATAGCAGCTTTGTAACTTTCCATGTTTATACGATGCTTACTTAAAAAATGTGATCCTAAAGGATTTTCTGTGACTCCCTATTTAATTTGTTTCCTTGTATTGGCACTGAAACGTAAGACTAATCATCTTGCTTTAATTTCATAAATGATTATCAGTATGTGGAAGGTGTAAATAATTAGTGTATTTGTATCTGGTTGTATTCTGATTGTAATAATATTTTTTTTGTGTTTGTAATAACTGTGTGTTCTGGCATGAATATATATATTTAATGTAATTATTTATAGGCCCAAAATGAGTTTATTGTAACTCATGGGGAATATATGTGAATGTATTTTTGAATTAATAAAATTAATTAAAAAAAGATACGCACTATATTATGAATCTCAATGCAGTTTCCTTCGCACCATTTTAAAATTAAATTAAATTTAGGTTATAAAATAATACAATGTTAATAAAAGCTCGCTAACCGACTTTTCTTTGTCTACCGAGACGTAACTCTTAGTCAGGAGATTCACAAAAATATTAAATAATATAAATACCTTTACAAAGAAATATATTATTTTATGAATGTAAAATAATAAATTAGGTAATCCAATATTTCCTATTAATTTTTCGCTAAGCATGCCTTGTGAAATGCCTAAAGTCAAAACATAAAAACGTTTTAAGTAAGTTTTATATTCCGAAAATCTACAAAAATTTAGATAATGGTTTCTAAAATTGTGTTGTTATTATTGAATAACAACAAAATGGTTACCTCCAAGATTGGTCTATAAGGATAATTTAATATGTACCGGACCGTTCACACACAATACTGGACGATTCGCAAAAGGAGTGGACTATGTAGATTTCCATTTCATTTTATATCCCTACAGAGATGAGGTAGAATTTTTTTTCAAATTCAGGAATATGGATATTCGAGCGTTTACAGGGCTTATGACCTGTCATTGGCTGGGTTAAGTGGCCACTTTATGTAGGTACTACAACATTCCCCCTTCCGCTTATTAGCGAATATCCACACCAGGTAACATTTTTGATTTTTGTATATATGTTACGAATCGAGAATCATCCACCAGCGAGTTGAAAGCTCCATCTATGCATTGATGTGAAGTTAAAGCAAATTACTTTATTTTTGTAATTAAGACTCTGAAAGAGTTAAATTAAGTACTAGTTAACGCCTGCAGATGACTCTGCAGGGATTTTATACAACATTTTGGGTCGTGTTCAAATACTTGTACACAAATCTGGATTTTATACGAAGACGGGAGTAGGTATATATTTCATTTTATATCCCATATTCCTGAATTTGAAATAAAAATTCTACCTCATCTCTGAAGGGATATAAAATGAAATATATACCTACTCCCGTCATGGGATAAAATCCAGATTTGTGTACAAGTATTTGAACACGACCCAAAATGTTGTATGTAGATTTCGTTCATAATACTATTATAACCCATTCTTAACGATGAGTGTTTTGCGAATTTTATGATTTTTACGTCACGTGTGTTATGTACTTGCGTGGTTTACAAGACGATTTTTGTGAATTGAGATTGGCTAGGAATCCTGCGCCTTGTCCACAATCTTAATGTCATTGAATGCAACGGCATTAATAATGACGGCATATTTCTGTAATTAATGTTTCTAGAATACGTAATGACTACCTACCAACTGTATAGAAACAGCCTCCGGGCGCTTAGCTCAGGTTAGACTACATACCATCACCTATTATAGGATATAATATATTATGTTAAACATGATCTGCATTACATTATCCGGCGAAGGCGCTTCGGCTGGCTAGGCCATATACTATGCTTGCCTATTTTACAAGGCGTCAGGTTCTCGGCGTCTTGGACGTCCACTGTCAAAAATTCGGTGGCAGTTTGCGTCAGAGCTGCGGGACGTGGACTTGACTTGGGGGGATGCACGGGAGCTGGCGGCCGATCGCTTGGCCTGGAGGCAGTTTGTGGAAAGCGTAAATAATATGGTATGATGATGATGATGATGATGATAATAAATAGTTTTCTAAAGACGCTATAAATATCTCCAGTTGACAGCTACACTTCAGGAGCATTTCAATTCTAAAACTTTTAATTTCCCTTATACCTACGCACCAATGGTGCACAGGGCACTTCATTGGTGCACCAAGTGCAGTGAATCTTGATAATTTGTTATGCAAGTTCATCTTGCCTTCCTGTAATAAAATGATCAAGAATCTCTGCACTTAATGTACCGATGCAGTGCCCTATGCACCATTGGGTGCGGATAAGGGACAGTATTAGTGGTAGTTGTTTGTTAGCTGAAGGCACCTGTATTGCTTCCAATTCTTACAATGCTGAAAATACGCTTTAACGAAATAAAAATCTTAAAAAAATCTTAAACATAAATTGACGATTATTTCTACTACTATTATTACTCTCCCCTATCCGCTTCCAATGGTGCATTGGGCACTGCATTGATACACAAGTGCAGCTAAAAAGGACCATCAAACACAGTTCATTCTAAATTTGTTCATGTATACTTTCAGTACTAGTTAGGTAAGGATAGTATAATAGGTACAAAGATCAAGATACGACATTTTCCAAACAAATTAATGTTGGGTACTTTCATCTGTCATCAATGATCGATAATCATAAATATTTGAACTTTTTGGGTTCCAGTGACCTAAGAGGTTAATTTGAATGGTCACAGGTCACAGGTCACAGGCGCATTCTTTTGAAAGAAAGTTTCACTTACAAACGACCAAACGAGTGGAGGAAAAACGGAAACATTTGTCATTTAAACTTGGTAAGATATTTTGGAAAGCGTACAAGTACAATATAATGTTGAAGATACACGTATAACTATGCATTATGCATGCAATCTGTCACAAAAAGGCGGTAAAATAATAATACGGAAATTAATAATTAGGTATTATTATCTACATTCCTGATAGGGAAATATTTATTTAAAGTATAGGTTGGGCTACGGGAAAATATTTTTTTTTATATGGTGATTTTTATCTTAGGAACGAAAAATCTTTTTTGGATTTTTGTTATCATTATTATGTCCGTAATTAATTTTTAAAATATCGTAATCTCGATTTTCCGCCAAAATAGGTCATTATATTATATTGTTATTATTATTATTATTATTTAAATAATTTGTTGAGCGCCATTTTTGTGAGAAATCACCTCAAGGGCGCTGTACATTTGATATTCTTAGTTAATTCCATTCCCAATTTATGAATAAGGGATCTGAGACAACGACTATTTAAGAAATGATACTAAATCTATACGTAGGTGAAGTACTGAACCCCAATTCGTCTTGCAGCTACAAAGCGCATGGACGGTTGGAATTTCAGCTTCACCCACGTACAAATTAAATTCAAACAATTTGACTAAAAACGCGATACTAATGAAATACTAATTCTACTGATAGCAGATAGTCTAGAATCCAGGTCATCTTGCAGCTACAGAGCGCATGGACTACTGGAATGCCAGCTTCCATCTGATATCAGTAAAGTAGAATGCGTTTTGATGTACGAGCGCCTAAGATAGAAAAAAAGTAGGTACATAGCCTCTTCTCTGATTCTACGCATCAACAGTATAATATTCGGTACGACCCTTCAGTACCTACCAGTCCAATCAAACATGAAGTATTTACGAAAATCACACGTAATTAAATATTTCAGTTTGACCGCCTACGGGAATCGAGCCCGCGACCTCATGCACGGTAGCCAAATGCGCTACCACTATGCTACGAGGCAGACATGAATAGTATGAATACCCATGCATTTTAATTCATAGGACCAGCATAATGCATTTAAATACCTATGCATTTTGATTCATAGGACCAGCATCAGAATGTCGTACAACAAAAAATGGTCGTCTGAAAGATCAATCTCACACTTGATGAGTACCTACCTATCTAACGGAATTCCGATCACATTTTTGTAAAGAACTTTACTGCAGAACGCGGCCCGTGGGGGAGATGTGTGAAAAGATAATGGATCTTTTGTTAAAGGACTTTTATTATCTGCACTCAGGACTTCAAATCCGTTTAGGTAGCATCTTTATATTTATACCTCAGCTGTTTACTGCAGTGGTAGGTAGGTACTTAAGAACAAAAATCAAAAGACTTCTATCAACTTCTAGAGCAGATACCTCTTCATTGTCCAATTAGACTCACTAGACAATTTCATTTTTTTTTTAATTTAGCACCATCAAATAATTATTTAAAAAATTCTTTTATATATCGTGCGAAATTCAATGAATACTGTACCTGTCTTGACATTTTTAACATCAGACTACCCAATTTCAAATTAAAATTATTTGAAATCTTATAGACTGTAAAAGGTAATCCTAATTCTATTCCCAGTCATCTTTTCCTTTTACCTATCCCTATCATCGTATCCTTCCCTCATAACTCTTTATTTTTATTTCTTATATTTATTTTTTCCATCTACTTTGAATTGTATAAATGTGAAAAACTATGATTGGTAATCATGCTTTTTTGTATTCTACGTTCATGTATATATACTGTTGTTTTTCCTATAAATAAACAGAAAAAAAAAGAAAAAAAAAGCTTTATACTTTATAATTATTGTTACTGCTGCTACTTTCCCCTATTCGTACCTAATGGTGCTTAGGGCACTATATTGCTACTGGTACACCGTGAACAGTACCTACCTACCTTAATTCTAGGAGTTGGTTACACGAAGGCAATTAATCATCATTAGAATTTATTAAATATTAATTTTGGGTTTTTTGTCATTTCGATTAACGATTTACCAATGGTTTATTTGATTGCGCCTGTGGCTGACTTTTAGCGTAACACGCAAGTACTGCATTAAAAGTGCATTGAGGTGCAATAACAAATATTATTATAGTGCGATAAATATGCTAAAAACACCCCTTTTTGTTAAAATAAGGGTTATTGTTTAACTAAACAAGTATCTAGCACACATAAAAACATATTAGGAACATGTTTATTTAAGCCCTCACCAAGCACAAGAGCTTGTCTTTTTTATTGGTGAGGTATAGCGTTATGATTATTTTGTATAATTATTATTATTTTGTAAAATTGTTGTGTTATTAAGCTTTGTAAATTCGATAATATATTAAATAAATAAAATTAAAAAAGGAATTTTAAGGGTATTTCCGAACTAATTTTTCTAAAAATCAAACATTTTTGCACAGATATTTTTTCGCTCCTTATTTGACATTCTCATTGACATCTATTGGCGATAGAAGTAAGCTTAGATTTTTTATAGAACGGTAATACAGAGCCCTTTATTATACTTCTAATAATTAATTATTACTATACTCGCTAGATGTCCGTCATTTATCAACTTTTAAAAAATATTTTTTTTGTTTATTTATTATATATATATAATTATTACGTAAATCAATACCTATTTCATAATCAAAATTACGAGTGAACAAGGCTGCTTATTTTTAGAATTTGCATTGAAATTTAAAAATTGTGGTTTTTATATTCTTTGAACAATTTTTTTCATATTCGTAGCTTTATTTAGAAAATAAACACATCATACATTTTCAGTATCGAGAAATAAATAAACTAAAAATAAATAAATAAAAATAAATAAAATAAATAAACTTTATGATAATAAGCCTACTCTACCTAAACAAGAAGAACTCATGGTTAGGCGGAGGTGCATTTAAAGATGATGTACTTTTTTTATTACAAAATGTTAGATAATTAACGAACAAAATAAATTATCAATTTTTAACTGCATTTTTAAATCTATTTTTTTTTTTTTTTTTTTTAGCTACCTCAACAGGCCAGGAGGCCCAATTACAGAGGGGAACAACGTCACAAACACCCAGGCTTGAGAAAAAATCCCTTTTGATTTTTTGAGTTCTCACCGGGAATCGAACCCAGAACCATTCTTAGCCATTACGCTACGGAGGCCGCCAAAACTATTAAAATCCAGTTCTGATCTTATCGCCTCTGGAAGACTATTGAAGATTTTTTCCGTCTGAGAATAGATACTTGTTTTACAAAATTATATGTTCGAAAATTGGTGTACATAAAATAAAACAATATTTTGAACACATTTTTTATTTATGCAATTTTATAAAAAGAGGGTTTAAAAACTTCGAAGTTTACAATTTGATTGTAAGTAGTACGCGTAGGAGACATTTAATCCATATTAAATGTTTTTAATCGCCTTCAATGGCAACTTCTGTAACTCCTTGTACGTAAAATGGTCCTTCCTCGACATAAGTCTTGAACTTCATAATGGTGTCCACATCAAACAGACAAGATTTAGATAGCTGTGTTATAATTTCATATTTGGTGTGCTTGGAGTCCTTCTCGTGGTCAACTGTTCGGTCAAGAAGGAATTCAACAAGACCTAAAAACGGTAAAGAATAACACGTAAAAACATTCAAAAATCTGAGATGATCAAAACATTTTTTTTAGAAGTTAATTTTAATATAACTTCCAATTAGAAAATATTTTTTTCACAGTGACATGTAAACTACTACCACTTTCCTTACCTGCACCCAATGGTGCATAAGGCACTGCATTGGTAGAATCTGGATTATTTGTTACATGCGCTTCAGCGCCAAAATAAAACAATGCTTTTATTCAGATTTTCAGGACAGACTGGTCAGTATAACAAGGCGATTATTTATTTACGGAAAAAAATCCATTTTAAATACATAGATAAGCATAATAGGGATAACAAGCAGTAAAAATAAGTGACAACATTAAATTGGTGAAGCTAAGACAGTTAGAATAAAATGTTGACACACTCAAGCCAGGATCGGGTCTACTTCAGTGAATGTTTAAATCTTGATAGACTTACACCGAAGAAGTCCGTCTTGAGTTTACAATACGACACAATCGAGACAACTTAAACTAGTCTCAGCAAGATGCAGACATGATTTTTTACTAGTTATCTTAATAGACTTAGATCAGTTGTAGGTAAAATGTACATATTGAAATATCATGTCCCTGCTAGTACTTTAAGAATAATATATTTGTCGCTGGCCGAATCAATTATAAGATATGCTATAACTTCTTGGGCTTTTTCGTGTGATTCAATATTAAATTCGTTCAAAATTTACAAAATTCGATGGTCAAATTATTAATTAAAAAACATCTATACTATCAGAGACACATGTTTCGATATCCTTATTTTATATATGTCTGTAAATATTTTATCTGTTAAGGCGTTATTATGGTCCAAATTAATATCTCAGCACGCATCTCTCTCTGAGTATAAACACAGACCGGTGCATGTTTACAATACTCGTTTTACGAGTGCTGAAGGATTAGTTCTCCCTAAATATAATAACAAGTATGGTAAGAGAACACTTCAGTACAGTATACCAAAAATCTGTAACATGCTACCAACAAGTATTAAAAAAATAATTAATTTTTCAAGCTTAAAAGAGAGACGCGTGCTGAGAACTTGGTTGCTAGAGCGCGATTTATTATATTGAGTTTTAGAATATTATTTTTTTATTTATATGTATTTTTTTTTTTTTGTGCGATAGGGTATGTATTGTGTACCTACTTTTATTTTTAGTTGAATTTGTATTTATGCACCTACTGACGAGTTGCAGTAGGCAACTCAGTAGGACATGTATTGTTTTCTTTTATGTATGTATTGAAATAAAAAATAAAAAAAATGCAAGTAACATTATCAAGTAATGATAAATAATTCAATGGGAATCAAGATTTTGATGCATTATTTGTCAATTACCTATGAATCCACATTTTTATTGATTTTTTTGCAAATTATCTGGTGTAGTTTTAACAAATTAAGAGAATGAAAGAAAAAATCACAATCACAGTGTGCATTCATCAAATTACTTGAAAAAATTGTTCACTCGCTAATTATCGCTTCATTCTTAAATAAATCATGTAAAAACTGATATTATTACCTGGTGTAGATTTGACGAGTTCCTCTCCCCACGGATGCCTGCAGACGGCTGACAGCACCGACAGAGCGGAGAACTTGAGTTCCGGGAAGGGGTTCTTGCATATCCCCAAACAACAGCTCCATGGAGCTCGGCCTCTCCGACAGCTGGCGGAACCACTCCCTCGTCATCAGGGTCACCCGGGGATCCAAGGGCGAGGAGCTCTCCCCCTTCACGTCGATCAGGTTAGCGGCACAGCATAGCGCCCGCACCCTTATTTCAGTGGGAGAGTTTCTTATGTACCCGCCGATTTCTGTTATCGCCGATATCAAGGAGTGACCTGAAAAAGTACACAATTGCACAATTAAATACTGTTCCGAGAATTCTGAAATTGGTCATTTATGATTTAAATTTATTATTATTAATATCTGGGCCATCAAAAGTTTAATAATAGTTTGGTAATTTTACAAGATCAAATAAGAGTACATAATGTTTATTATTTTGCAGCGGTATCCAAGTGAGAATTGGGCTTCTGTAGGTAGTTGGTGCTAAAACTAAAAAAATTTAATCCAAACCATATCGACGCCACCTACGTATAATATCGTAACCCACAATGCGATTTTACAGGAGGAGCATTTGAAATTTTTTTCGTTCATATGCATTGGTTGTGATACGACAAAATACGCCCCAAAAAAGCCCTTATTATTGGCAAAATATTTTTTTTGTTTTGGTAGTATTAAAGATATAGTTAAATACAGACGAAATCCACCAAAAACTGAAAATCGATGATTTGTGGGTTACGATATAATACGTACGAGGCGTCGATATGTCTGACTTGCTGCCCTGATTTTGTTATTTTCTTTCGCAGTGGTGGTAAATTTTAAAAATTAAATTGAGAGGTTTAGTATCAAAATTTGACATTATGATTGATTTTGAATCGATTTAACCAGTTATAATAATTATAAACGACATAAAATTATTTTCAGTTCGGTTAAGTTCAGTGCCACAATACTTCTCTAGTGTGTTTTATTACCTAGTGCTCCTAATGCCAGCTTCCCTTCCACCGTGCAGCCCACGAAGCCCAGGGTATCGAGGGCTACGGGAAGTACGGAGGTGTTATTGGACCTGATGGTGTCGAACAGGGCGTCTACTACAGTGGGGAAGTTAGTGAATATCTCAGTAGGGTACATGTGGGCTATGTTTCCAAAGAACTTCATTAGTCCTACAAAAAAAATCAATATTAAATGTATGTATTTATTTTCTATTTCAATCATTAATAGAAGACATTAATATGAGAAAATCTGCGTCATTTACACAAGAAAATGGTGTGTCCAAAAATTACAAAAAAAAAGTTTTGATCTGTTAGTTTTCGATCAGAGCTTTATTTGGTAAAAAGGGATAAAAAATTTTTTTTAAAGCAGTAATCTAAATCACAGATGGGACGAATCATGTTACTCCGCATTCTTAACGAAACTGTTATGTTTTTTGTCTTTCCTGTAAAATTGCCCAGCTCGGAGTTACAGCCAACGATATCATTTTTACTTTTTTTTATTTATTTTTATTACTTCTAAAAATAGTGATTAATGGGTAGACACTGTAGTTTTTGAAATTGTATTTCTAATTGTATCTTATGAGTATTATATAAATAAATGTTAACTATGTATTTGTATGAGATATTGTAAAATGTCTCTTGAATAAAGAAATAAATATAATAACATTATAATACCGTATTTTATCTATCACAAAATTGCATCTTTTTTCTTCCATTTTCTCTTTAAAACGGTGAATGCAATGTGATGCGATTCAGTAAAAATATGTCTAAATTAATTGATGAAGGGTTAAAAGAGATTGTTTGAAAAAATTATATTCAATTAATTTTAAAACAACTCACCAGGAGTAACTAAATTAGCCAATGGATTACTCTCTAAGCTTCCCACAAGATCTGATAATGATTTGAGAACATCATTCTGAACCAAAAACTTTAATCCATGCGGAGACATCGCTAAGTTTGTTAGAATTTCTAGTACGTTCAGCTGAAGGAGAACGTCGTTGGTCTTCAGTTCAGAGACCAGCCTTTGTATCATTCCTTCCTGGGAACAGAGATCCAAGTGGGCGGAAGATTTTTTTGAATTGTTCACGATGACCTAAAAGGGAATCATGATTAACAAAAGACTTAATTCTCATTTATGAGTGTGTCTTTATAGTAAATATCGTGGCTTTTAAATCA
Source organism: Micrasema minimum (assembly GCA_022494985.1). Lineage (NCBI taxonomy): Eukaryota > Metazoa > Arthropoda > Insecta > Trichoptera > Brachycentridae > Micrasema > Micrasema minimum. The sequence continues at coordinate 24,799 of JAGVSP010001082.1, forward strand.
CTAATTCTGGTTAATGAAATATTTTATTTGAAAAAGTAATAAAGTTAGACAGAAATCGATTTCTTCACTTGTTTAGTAATGTTAATACATAAATTCAATGAAAATATATACCTCAAGGGCCAAATTTATTTTTCAAGCCCAAAAAAAATACAAATATTGACTATAAAACGGCATTTCTAGAGTTAGCTATAGTAGTTTTATGAGAATATTATGTTTTTACCTATATTCATTCTATTTGTGGAAACCTTTAATTGGTTTATTCAGTTAAATAATTTTAATTTATAATTGTTGGTTTTCCTGTTAAAAAATAAATTTCTGCCTGAACAACGAAGATATAATATTTTTGTATTTTTATATCCCTACAGCGATGAGGTAGAATTTTTTTCAAATTCAGGAATATGGATATTCGAGCGTTTACAGGGCTTATGACCTGTTATTGGCTGGGTTAAGTGGCCACTTTATGTAGGTACTACAACATTCCCCATTCCGCTTATTAGCGAATATCCACACCAGGTAACATTTTAGATTTTTTTGTATTTATGCTACGAATCAAGAATCATCCACCAGCGAGTTGAACGCGCCATCTATGCATTGATATTGAAGTTAAGTATTTATTAGCAAATCACTTTATTTTGTAGTTAAGACTCTTCTGACGAGTTAAATTAAGTACTAGTAATCGCCTGCAGATGACAGTAATCAATAAATCCAGATTTGTGTACAAGTATTTGAGTATTTTCAAGATTTTGACCCAAAATGTTATATAATATTTGGTTAGATTTTGACAGTATTAAATTTTATTTCTAGCATTTTACAAAAAAAAAAAATCTAAGGCAATTGAAATTATCGAACCTCGACAACTTATGAATGTTTGTGAACTTACATCTTTTTATATCAAGAAATGAGATATAACATCTTATTACTTGTTTAATAAACAAACATTTTACTACATTTTAATTTGTGATTAGGTTTGCGTATATATTATTTACCTCATAACATTTGCAGCGGTTAGAGGAGTTATCTTGATCTAGTATTGCCTTCAGTTCCCTGACTATCTGAGGGTACTGCAGCCACTCCTCTCGTGAGACAATGTCCATGGCTTTAGTGGAAACCTTCAGGTCGACATCTCCGATACACTTGGCTACAGCGATGGCAATATCCAAGTAATCCGGGAGTTGAATTAGATTACTGTTACTTGTGATGGTGCGATGGACCTAAAATGAGCATTACAATAATAAATTGGGGTGATTTTTTTACGAAAATGGCGCTTAGTAAATCATCCATCATTATTGTCAATATTTTTCCGCTCCTTATGCAGAGCATATGACATATTAGCAAGCAAGGAGATCAGACGCCGATTGGCGGGTGACAGGTACACGTCCCTTAGTTCTGACGTAGACTGCAGACAGATTGTCACCAGTGGATCCAAATATAATGAATTGGATGATCAACAATTTTAGTTGTATTTTCCTCTATCTTTTTAAAGCGTTTCTAATCATAAAATTGTAGAAATCTTTATTTCTTAAGCACGTTAATATAAAACATTCGTACAAACCTCGTGAATTCCCAATTGTCGTGCAGAAGCATTCGCGTGTTGGAGAGCTTTCAATAAGTCGTCCCGAGCATTTAAGACCACATAACCAACTGACAAATTCGCAAAACAGATTTCCAATACTTCACATGCTGTTTGTATCTGCTTTCTTAAACAAGAATTCCAAATGCATTACAAGACATTGGACAAAGTTATTAATTCAAAGGTTTAATTCGTCCAAGTCAAAAAGAAATTTTTTAAAAACAAGGTAAAAATAAAACTTGAAACATTGTGTCCACAGATTATATATTGTGTCAATCCATGAGTTGTCAAAATTGAAAATTGATGGAAGAAAGAATTGTCAGTGTTCTCACTTTATGAAAAAATAGTACAAGACCGGTAGTTAACTAGCTAAGTATATGGGGCTAGTTGTGCACAATATTTTAGACTTCGTTGTAGCACATTTCATATTTCATACTCCAATGACATTAACTTTCCCTTTTCAGCAAACTATAAACGATGTCCATCTCCACTACCACTGCTATAATGCACAAATTCTACTGTCTAAAAACTTCAGCACTTAGGCCAATACACTCAAACTTTGAAAGGTGACGTCTGCCTAGTGATGATGCATGAGTGACGTAGTGGGCCACTAGGCAGTACTAGGCACGATAGTATTTTTCATGGAAAACTTAATAAACAATTCTAGAATTGTTTATCAAGTTTTTGTTAAAATAAATTTCATATATTATTCCAACACGATCTCAAAATTTAAGGTTTGTCGGTTATGTCAATTAGTTTTTCTGTTGTCAATATTTCAGGTCTGTAGGAAATTATAACATCTGCTTGTTTCCGAGTATTTCTTGTATTAATGAAGTATTTGACTCATTCCACATTTAACCCACATAATACTTGTGTAGGTCTTGTAAGGGAATCCATAGTTTTCCAATCCTATCTATTTATAGTGCTGCAAACTCTAGGTAACATTAATTTTGCACATTTTGACAGTGATAAAATCTTAGAACCAGCGAAACATGCAGTCAGCTATCATAAATCAACAGGGTGTACTACTCATGGAAGGGGAATAAAAAACAAGTTCATTTCATTTTTATTTATTTAAAATGTACATCAAAGGCCTTTATGAAAGAATTAAGTTTATACTAGCATTACATAAATGGTAGCGCTATGAAACCTCCTGCATTACGTATAGTTCATATAATGAAATAATCATAATGCATTCATTGTATTAGATTATACTAATTTTGTAGCATGGTAGAAGGTACCATGATTCATTACATTAGATTCTAATCTTATAATCACATTCAAATCATGGGACACCACAATAAAAGCTATTGTAAAAAATAGTCAAAACAAAGTGATTTATTAGTGCAAGTAAAATAAACAATAAACATAAAAACTACATAGTACAAAGATGAATTATGCTTTTTAAAATACATACATGTAATCAGAAATAAATATTTATTCAGTTCGTAAAGTTAAGAGGAAACTTGAACAGAAAATGGCAGTAGGATTGTGATGTTCAATTAGGTAAAATATCTTTTAATTTTAATGGTTGATGATTTATAAAGTACCTAGATTATTTTGTCACGAGTTTCCTAACAAATGAATTAAAATAAAAGATATACAAGACAAGCGAATTAAATTATTTATATAAAGTAAAATACAGAAAATAAACGCCCAATTCCTATACAATTTTACTAAATGTTAATATTGAACACATTTCATACAGAATTGGGTTTTAAACATTTATAAAAATTCTATATGGATAAAGTCAACTTTGGTTTTATTCATCTCCATGTAATTGATAATGTTCCTCAAAATTATTGCGTGTTTTAAAGCTATTTTATAGCAAAATAAATTTAACTGAATTTAATTTTCAATGACAATATAAAATAAATATAATTTGATAATTTGAAAATATCTTGCATCGCGACCACTGATAGAAATTGAGCTATATTTTCTCAAAACCTTAATATGTAACTTTAAAATTACGTTTTATATACAAGTATATCCTAACAAGACATCATTAAAATGAAATATTAAATTGGATATAATAAAAATAGATGTGTCAATCAAAGAAATAAAATTTTAATGAATAAATATAAATTATTACTCATGACACCATGACAATCATACAATTATCACAAAATATCAGATATACAAAACATTCATACTCATTTTGTCGCAACATAAGGCTTACTTTAGCTGGGGAGGTTTCCATGTCCATGTCCATTACTTCTACAATATATCACTTGGTGGCTTAAAGTCAGTAGAGATAGAGAGACATTATTTAGAAGACAAAAATTTTAGATTTTAATTTATCGGAATAGAAGTAATACTGGGTTGCTTCGTGTGCTTCATTTGTAAAGTAATTTACTATATATTATAATGAAAACATTACATATTCCAAGAGATATCATAGAATCATAGACGTGACAATATTTTTGTATGCAACAAAATACACATGTGTGAAACTGTGCAATCAGTTTTAAGATTTAAATTCGATGATAAAACTACATAAGAAATTATATGCATATTTATGCATAAAAGAACAAAACAATGTTACAAATGCACAAAACATAATAATCATATTATGTTTCTTTATGAAAAAATACATAAAATTAACATAATAATTATTGATTTATTATGACTTGGGGTTATAAACGGATAAAATCACAGAACTAATATGAAGTAATACACTTGTTATTGTAATGTAAAAATACAATGTTGGTGCTAGGAAGGTGAAGTGGTGATGTATATTTGCATAATTCACGAAGAAGCGAAGAATTACCAGCCGAGAGTGTAGTTGCGAGCAAAATGTCCCATCCTGCGTCTCCGAACTACAAAAGTAAAACCAAATATTATTATTTCAGATATTTTACAAACAATTCTTCCTATCACAATAATAATATAAAAAAACATCCAGGCATAATATTGTTTTTTTTTTTTAAATCAAAACTTTTGTTTATTTTAAAAACATCTAGATATTTGAATTCTGGAAATAAAATTATGTAGAAAACTATAACATTAGAATAATTGATGCATTTAAATTTGGGATATCATAATTTTTTAGAACATATAATTCTTTAGTTATTTTTAAAGTTTACTTCTTCCAAAAAATATATTACATTCTTAGAAATAAGCTCTAAGAGTCTAATATATTATAAATGTTTTTAATTGATGATAAGAAAAAACCTACACAAAAACAAAATCTTTTGAACAATTGTTCAGAAATACCTAATTGATAATTTAGCTTTATTTTCTCTATTTTATGCTTATTAATAATTATTATTTATTATTATTTTATCATGTTGCATTCTCTAAAAGCTGTATTATATTAATCAGAGCTCTATTTTAATCATACTAAAAACAATAAGTTAAAGTGACTAAATAAGTATCACAAAATTTGATGTGCATACTGTAATTTTAGAAAACCATTCACTGGGTGAAAAGATATCTGTAACTTATCAAGGTGTAAGATAAAACATATGAATAACCCTGATATATTTATATAAGCAAATTTGAGAAAGAAATATCAAGGATTTTATTTTAGATGAGACAGCAGAATACATTATTGAAGAATGCTAAAATTTAGCACAATTTTGCATTGAATACCTAGACACAGTGAATGGACTTCTTTGAACATGTAAATGTGTGATCACTTATTTATGAAGTCAGTCAGTGCTATTATATGACTAAGCGTGAATAGCTAAGTTTTTCTAAATGTTCAAGACTCCACAAGATGAAAATAATGAAACAAAATGACAGGACATATTACAATGTTTGTATAACAATATTATACAGTGACATAACAGTCAGTTGATAACGATTCATAAAATTGAGAAATTATGAAAAATCGTAGAATATTACATATTTGCTCACTGTAATTAAATAAAATAATAATAGATAAACGCAAATATCTTCTTGAAATCGATTATCGTCCATCGATTTATATTTCAAATTAATTATTCACTTGATTATTATTACTGAAATACAAGTTTTACTGAAATAATATTAACTTTTCAACTGACTTTTAAGTCACTGGGAAATGAGCCAACTTAAACGATAATTTAGTAAAACATGATTTTGTTTTTTAATGATTATTTTAGTGTATTAAATTATACATTCAATAGATTGTTCACTGTGGATAGTTATTGGTGAAGTTTTCTTACCATTTGTTTCCCCGAAATTCTCACTACAGAACACTGGCAGTTAGACAATATATATTATTTTGGCTGTGAGATCTACCTACATTTAATAAACCTAATGAGTAACTACGAGTCTGATTAAAATATTAAATAAAACCATCTAACGTATTTCAAATCTGCATACCAATAAATGACACCCAACTATATGAAAATCACTTCAGATCTAATTTAAAAAATAAAACCTATTTCTTATTAACCCTTCGGTCTAATTTAAGAAGAAAAATACCAATTGTTTTCTAGTCTACCTATGTTACTATTGTGATTAGTAAGGTGGTTATTTCACTGAAATTCATAATAAAACTTTGTAAAGATAAGTAAAGAGGTCGTTTCTTCTCCACGGTAATAGCAGTGCATTGAAAATTGATTATAAATTACATTGAGACAAGGTTTTAGTATAAAAATTCACAAAACTGGAGATATAAAAAACATATACAGGGTGTAACAAAAATCGATGTACAAGCGGGAAACCAGTGAATCTCCATCATATTTGGAGTCGATTTTGCAGAATTAATTTTTTTTATTTGACCCTTAGTTTTCGAGAAAATTGAGTACGAAGTTGATTTTTTCTTCGATTTTTTTGCATATTGTTATCAAATATCATGTATTCAGTCAAATTAATACTATCCATAAAGAAAACAAAATTAAAAAACGCATTTTAATAAGAATTTTACTTAATCTGCCTTACTAATGAAAACATTTAAGAGAAAAAAATTTTTTTTTCAAGCTCAGATTAAAAAGTCATATTACACAATCGTCTCCAAATACGATGTAGATTCACCAGTTTTCAGGTTGTACTACGAGTTTTGTTACACCCTGTATACAATAAAGTTGTGTTTAACTTTGGCCTTGTTTTACGTAATTTCAAATCAATATAACAAAACAATGATCCAAAAAATGCGCCGGTAGGTAGGAATGTGGAATGGCAAAAGTGTTAGCTGTCTTCCAACATTTCTTTTTTCTTGTGGTGGGAATATTCCGAATAGAAAGCGGGAAAACAGTAAGATAAAAAAAATGTCTTGCTTTTTGAAACGATTGATGAAAATATTATTATCTGTTAGTTATGTATCTGTGCGAAAAAACAAGTTAAACATAAATAATGATATGGATGCTAAAGGATGCAATTAAATTTGCTGAAATAAAAGTTATACCCGTTACCATCAACGCACACTAGACATAATTATACTGAAAAATATTTTAACAAAGTAATATTCAAATTCAGGATACAATACTAAACATATTTTTATCTACAACATTTTGAGTGTGTCGAAATACTTGTAGACAAAAACTGGATTTTACCCATTACGGGCTAATAATTACAATTTGACATCTCAACAGAGACGAGAAATTCGGAAGGGAATATGGATATCTAGGCGTTTACAGGGCTTATGACCTGTCATTGGCTGGGTTAAGTGGCCACTTGATGTATTACAACATTCCCCATTTCACCTAGTATTTTATTTTATATCCATATCCGCCAATGTACAGTAAAATGGCGCGACGCTTCACATGTGAACTCTCTGTCATCCATTGATAAAATTGCTAAGCATTTTAGCAGAAACCTTTATGATTGCAAGTGAGATTCTTACCGAATTATATCACCTACTAGGAAACGCCTGAAGATGAATCTTCAATTTGTTATGCTTATAACTTTTACCAGCTAATTTTTATAAACAACGTTTTGAGTGTGTCCAAATACTTGTTCTATTAATTCAGTAAGAATCTCACTTGCAATCATAAAGGTTTCTGCTAAAATGCTTAGGAATTTTCTCAATGGATGACAGAGAGTTCACATGTGAAGTGTCGCGCCATTTTACTGTATATTGGCGGATATGGATATCAAATACTAGGTGAAATGGGGAATGTTGTAATACATCAAGTGGCCACTTTACCCAGCCAATGACAGGTCATAAGCCCGGTAAACGCCTAGATATCCATATTCCCTTCCAAATTTCTTGTCTCCGTTGAGATGTCAAATTGTAATATTTTTATCTCACTGCGAAAAGTCAAATGAAATAGTTTTTGTGCGCAAAGACGATAAACAAAAATAAATCTGATTTCAGCAAATTATTTTAATATACGGAGTGCAAACATAAAAATTGTAAGCCATTCTATTTCTTTTTGTCATTAAAAATGCTAAGTTTGAATTCACTGTCAATTGAGCCGAATGTTTGATCACACCAAGTCAAAGGAAATAAAAGGTTTAATGTCAGAAATTCCACTTAATTTTGTTGCATCAGAAATTTTGAAGTTGAAGGGTAAAAGGTAAAAACAATCAACTTATATTAATGTCAAAGTAAAACATTACGATCGGTGCGTCAGTATACCATTAGAAAAAGATAAATATTAAATGAAAATGTCAGAATGCAATTTAAGGTTCATTCTAAATGTACATTTGCTGATTCTGAGAGCGGAATTCAATACACACAGGTCGCAGTGACGTCAGGAGCTTGCTTAGCACTGACACCCACCAATGTGGTGGATAGGAAAGTATAGCCGCGGGCTTACAGTTACTAAAGTTTAGCAAACTAAACAGTGAATGTAGGAGTTAGATGTATGCGTGAAGGTAAAGCGGTGTGTGTGCGTACGACTGTAATGTCTATAGTAGATAGTACGTACTGAATCGCACTGGGCGGGTTCAGGGACCTAGGAGCTCTTCTGGCCCCTGCGTGACAGGCGTACTGTAACACACAAAACACATAACAAAACAATGCGCAATCCCTCTTCCACAGCTTCAAAGGTGTTAGTATGTAGTAGTATTGCCGTAATAAAAACATTACATCAATAGAAAAAAACATTATTATTTTTACTGGCAACATTTTTTCATGCAGTGGATACTTTTCTCCGATATATTGCAACACCAAACACTTAAAAGTCCATTTTGAAGCATACACCAAGAATTTATAAAAATTGTTTCTCAGTCTGATGTTGCAGTAATAATCTAGCATGACAACAGCATTGTAATTTTTAATGGAAATGCATCAAATAAGTTGTTTAAATTTATTTATTTACAATTTAGATTTTAAAAAGATGTAAATATAAAATAATAAAAAAACCTAAATTTGTAAGAATTGAAAATCACATTTTAGATATTAATGAAATTTACATGGCGTAATTAGGGAATGTATCATTTTTTATTGAACGGCAATACACGGGCACACAGCAAAAGATATTTTTATTAATATCACAAATCTAATATAAAATAATATTCGTTTCATCTATATAATAAAATAAAAAGTCATAAAAACATTTCAAAATGCAATATTCAACAGAAAAAACATTTTAACTTGATTTAGAAGAAGATATTTAAATTTTAAAAATTTATTTACTTTATTGCAATTTATTTTATCTTCAATTGAAAAGAAATAAAAAAACAAAATTTCACAAGTTATAATGTCTTTGTCATGCAGCAAGATTGTTATGTATTTGATAGATTTTTTCCAAGAGTAAACTAGGGACACATGGGATAAATCGGTAGGTACAATCATTTTCCTTAAATAAGATACGAGAAGATTAGTATGAACAAAACGTTAAATTAGTAGGTACAAAAATCATTACAATACTGAAATAAAAATACATTGGTGCCGTGTCTGACACAATATAATATAATAAATTATATTAAACATTATATTCATTACTATAAACTCTCTGTAATAGCGTAAATTGTTATGATTAGAAAGCAGTTTGTAGAAGCAGTACATTCATCGCTCCAGTAACATATTTTACCCGGTAAATGAGTGGAGTTTCCACTACTTTCTAATACTGTTCCGTTCCTTCTAAACTCCCCTCGCCGCTAGAAATCAAACGACGACCGCCATGTTAGACATCTTACTTTACATAACCTAGTACTACTCTCAATAAGGAAACAGCTAAATGGATACAATATTCCAATGGCGACAACAAGCATGATTTAAGTAATTACATCCCATATTTAACTGTGGCAATTTTTTAAAATATGAAATGAATCAACAGATGCTAAAATTAAACATTGGGTAAAAAGTAAAAACACAAATCATAATGGACTTATATTTGTTTGAAGTTAATGCCTTTTCTATTAATAATAAAGTCTCTGAAATGACTGTAATAAGTTTGTAAATGTATGTCAATATAGTGATAGATTAGAAGTACAATAAACTATAGAACACCAAGCACCAGAGAGCATGCTCCATAGAAAGAAACACCATACGGAATGCACGTTAGTATTACATTGTTCAAATGTTAATATTGAGCGTGTTTTAGAAGGTGTAAGTGTTAGGGGTGGTTAGTAAGCTCATTACGTTTACCTGCACTTTGTCAACCTACCAAAAGCCATTATTACAGATTCCCAGGCCTTTAAATTTAATTGTATTAATACCACGCTTTAACCACCGAGATCATTCTTTATTTCTAAAGAGAATACTTGCTGGAAATAGAGAATAGTCAGCTAAAAATATTCTTTTGTAATGTATTAAAAATCTTGCTGCAGTAAAAATTGGTGCAAAAATATTGATTTACATATTAATAACGCTTTACCCTGATTAAATTTACAAACGGTGTTACTGTCTATTGCTAAATAAATTATTAATTCTGATTTTGCAATCCAAATGAGTACAATCTTATTGTTGAAATTTTGTTCAAATAGAATAAGCCGTGCCACACTTCTACACTGGACACTGGACATTGCGCACAAAATATATTTAAATAGTAAAAAATGTTTGGACTTGATATTGAATAAAGTAGAGATTAAATTAAAAGGCAGCACTGGGAGTGTTGCATTAGAGAAGCTTGTTGTTATGCCAGTAGCATAATTCACCTATCCTGACCTTATTGGATGCGTGCTGACTTCCTATGGAGATTGTTAAAGAATCTGAACTGAAGCCTCAGGGTTAGATCTTTCCGTACTGCAAATGTAATACAGAGTAACAAAACATAGTTTCTCATCCAATATGTATAATGCTATGTGTGTGGGAGAGTGTATCCACAGTTGTGTTTGGTGGGTAATAGAGTGTAGTCTGTGTGGGCTATGTAAAACCATTCTATATAAAATACTGGTCACAAATATGCAATGGCCACTCGATCACAAACTTCTTCACCATTCTGAAATTGCTTCAATAGACAACAAAAACAAAAAACACGGCTATATGTACACCAGATACAAGTCTCATCGAGTATGTCGGAGTAACGAGGACACACGGGACAGTGAGCGAGAACAGAACTATAAGAACCTAAATCTTCAAACAACGTCAACAAATGAGATGGCAGCAATACACTATGAAGTTTCCGGTGATGATGGTGAATGTGGCGATGCTTGCAAAGCTTAAAAAGCTCATACTGAGCTACTCACGAATGGGGATTGAGATTGATGTCCAAAGGAGCTGCCCTCACAATATTGTCTTGGGACGCGACCTGACTTAGTTCTGTCTCAACCTCCTCTCGGGGTTTATCTTCAGCGGGCGTCGGAATATCTACCTCAGCTTTAGGTAAGACGGCACCTTCTTGTGCGATGTCTGGGGTATTTGTACTCTCAGTTGCACTTTCAGCCGGCTTCTCTACAACTTCCTCAGAAATGGCAGCGTCGGGTCCGACTGCCTGCGGAACACCATCTGCCTCTACCGCACTGGGAGGAGTTACGAGTTCCTGTATTTCTTTGTTCTCGCTAGCTTCTAAATCCGCCTTGGCGTTGTTTATCAAACTAGCGCGGGGAAGTTTTAAGTTGAGTGTCGCGTTTACTCTGTTTTTGAGACGGAAATCTGCAAATGCAGCCAATAAATGTAATCGCTAGATCCAACAAGATGCTTAGGGAAGAAACCATTAACAACATTCGAACATTCACTTTGGGACAACAGACTTTGCGGTGTCGTGATAATGCAATCGGAGCAACATCGAATATTTACAATAGAACTTGTGATATATTTGTGAAATTGTGAGAGAATGAAGTTAGTATGTATTGAGAAGGAGAAAGGTCCTTAAAAGTAACGTACACAGGAAAAAATTCATTTGGAATACGGTTATGTTAAATGGAAACACTTAGGGAAAACAAGACTATTCTGCGCCATTCCTACTTCCGGGGGAGTTGGCGCCGGAAGGGTGAAAGCTGAATTATTTGTTAATGAACCGAGGCTATTGTAGACCTAACAGGTAATAACACAAATGCGTGTTTTATAATTAAATAGACCACATTGTTTACGTCATTTGTGAAATTAGCTCTGAGTTTATTGAAACATTCAATCTAACCAGGGAAACTTTTTTAAAAAGCTCTCGCTTGGGCAAGCAACTATTTATGTTTATAGTTCAAGATTTTAGCGATCTAAGAAGCATTAAAGAATTTAATTATAATCTTGAAACATGATGTGTAGACAAATGGTTTGCAAATCATGTACCAATGCATTATGTAACTTTGATTTCTGTTCATGAAAAACAAATGTTTATAAATAAAATATGATTTGAATGAATGTTATTGTGGAGTGTAGGAAAGGTGTTCCGAACACTTGGGAATAGTACGGAGAGTAAAATCACTGTCTCACGATGCTTTCAACAATTAAGATATTTTACCTTTCTGATGGTTACCAGCTTTAGTTAGAATACTACTCTACACTAGGTAATTAGCAATGTAATGGTGATAAATATTGAAAGGAGTTTTATGGAGAGAATTGAAGTCACTGCTTGTAAGAGCGAGGACATAGTTTGATGGTTGAAAGTGAAGAAGATGTCCTATACAGTTTAGTCTTCATATCTGCAATGTTCCCTGTCCAAACCTGGATGGAATCAACATTGCTAGTATTAATACTATCACCACAATTCTGTAGAAAAATTTCATTAAAAAATATTCCTGAATAATCTTAACCATTGCAGATTTTTAAAAACTATAAAATATTACGAGGATCTTAGAAAACAAAAGGTTGGGACAGCACATAAGGATAAGCTAACGACTTGGCTAAAGATAATATATTTAGGCCAGCATTCATAGCACTTTTTGCTTGAAGCTCTTTTCATTTACCAACAAGATCCTCATATTTAAAATTAATAATAACTATGTATAATTTATTAAATACTGTGTTTAAAACAATACTTAACAATAACGAAATAATTTAATATCTGTAAATATATTTTAAGCTATAAGATCTACCGAAAAAATTCATATTCCATACTATAAGAGTCTAAAAAACTAAAGTGTATTTTTTAGTTTCCAGAAGATGTAAGCTGCAGTATATAAGCGGAATGATATTTTTAAAAGCAGCGGAAATAAGAAGCACCCGTCCCAAATTAAATTAACATCCATAATCTCCTAGAATATTACTATTTCTTAAAAGCTAAAGCTCACAGCCACCTAGAAATCTTAAACTTAACAATATAGAGAAAATCCACCAAAGCTGAAAATAAGAAAACATTTAAAACAAAGTACATACTAGGGCGGAGAAATTATTGTCATTTAATACATTGATTTTACCTATTTCCAAAATGTATTTAAACATGTAAATTTAAATTGTGTGAATTGACTATGGGAAAAAGTATTCCATATCAATAAAATAGTCGATCAATTGAATTTATATTATACACAACTATTTTTGTAAAATCACAGGGCCGGTTGTTTGATCAGTGGTATACGTTAAAAATCTTAAGTAAAAGTTTTGCAATAATACTGAAAAGTGAGTTGTTTGATCGTGAGTTACTCCTAGCCGGTGGTCAAAATGTATACTCAATGGTAAAAAAAAAAAGCCGCCAATATTGGAGGGTATAAGTAAAAGTATAAGTTTTAAAAAAATGGCGGCCATCTAACGGCTGCTCACTCGAGACATTTGTGTCATAGAAAAAACTATGAAATTTGTGACATTCCATAGAAATTTTCATTATTTAGTTTTGGAACGCGATTATCCAGAGAATTTTTAACTCGAGTAAAAACCGATGTCAAACTTTTTACTTCTGATCAAACAACCGGCCCTAGGTAAAAAATAATAAATGATCAATAGGAAACAGAAGATAAAAATTATTAAATAGATTTAAAATAATACTATATGTTTAGCTTACATAAAAACTTTTTACTTCGTTCATCCATTTTGATAATTATAAAAATTGTATTTTTCTTTAGTACCATAACCTATTGAAAATATATGTACATGAATATTTAGAGTACAGGAAAAGACAATAAATTTAAAACTACAGACACCAAAATATAAATATTTTACTTTAATTATGACAAGAAGATATTTCCTGTAAATCCTGAGTCGCTAAGGGATGGACGGTGGAAAGGAAAAATTGACTAAGCGACATAATATGTGCACAGAAAAATGATATTAAGTGACATGATATTATCATGTTGCTTTGTATCAATTTCCTTTGCACATATTATGTCGCTTAATCAATTTTTCCTTTTCACCGTCGATATAATATAATACTTCTTCACTAAAATTGTAGAATGGTAAATTGCTTCTTTGCGCTGAACAGCTGACCGCGCTTCATCGTAAAGAGAAAACCTAAACCGGCGGAATACGTCAGTGTGTAAAGGTTCCCTGATCTGCGGTACAGTTCGTTGCGTGGGAGTGACCTGCGGGAGAGAGGGTCGAGGAAGGTGGCTGTACTTACTCCTGTCGATGTTCTTCTGGAGGTGGGAGGCGATCCGGTGGCGGGCATCGCTGTACTCCAGGTGCAAGCCGAGCCTCACCAGAGTTGGGTTCTGTTCCACCAGTTGGGTTATTTCCATTTCTATTTTGTTTCCCAGCACGGATGATCTCTGCAACCACAAAGTATCATGACATTATAAAACCAGAACATTTTCAAGTGATGATTTGTATGTAACATAATCGTTTTTGCAGAAAGTCATCATTATCATCCTCAATCAGAATCACATACCAGAACTTTTTTTACACGCTGTGTTTGGTTTAAATCATTCAATTTTATAAAAAATGATAAATATTTTTTAATATGCTACATATGCGGCTATGGTACAAAGCTATCCCACCTGCCTTTTTCTTTCTTTTTCCACCCCAGGAAGAATTTTCTTTCCAGTAGGATGGTGGAATCATGGAATAGGCTAACCGGTGTAATAAGTATGAAAGTGAAAGAAAGTAGGTAAATGTGTTAAAAAATTGTTGGACAGACACTATCGAATTCAGTAATATAGGAAAAACAGATATACACTGCCTGCCTATAATCTAATAATAGTAATAAAACCTTCCACTCTTCCTTATTAGGTAAATTGGGTGTTGAGTCAAAAATAGGGACGTAATTAAATCTCCCAGTTTAAGACCATACTCCACCACGTGACTCGCGGCCGCTTCCCACACAAACGTATTCCTCGATTTTCTCCCTGGATACATTAAAGCAATGATTTTTTCACACATTCTAGATATCGACCAGATGCGTGTTTGCGTCGTCTTATTTTTTGATATTTTATTTGTCAAAAATATATATAAATGATTAAAAAAAATAAGACGATACAAGCATGAATCTCGTCGATATCTAAAATGTGTGAAAAATCATTGATCTAATGTTAAATTCCAGGGAGAAAATCGAGGAATATGTTTGTATTGGAAAGCGGCCGCGAGTCACGTGGTGGAGTATGCTCTTAATTGGAGGCCTAGAGCTGCAAGGAGACCTTTAGGAATACCGCCAAGACGATGGACGGATAATATAAAGAGTAGTGCAGGATCCAGATGGCAGCTCCAAGTGTTATGTAAATGTTATCGAATAAACAAAACTTGTTACTTTACAAAGATAACCATAAAAATCTATTCCAAAAGTGTGGTGTTTTATCAGTGCAAGGTATGTTATATTATCAACTAATAGCAGAGGAACTCCTCAAAGATACACATAAAAAACAAATCCGTCATGCATACGGAACGCGGCAAAAAACAGAAGGTAAATATATAGAGAAGAGAGCGCGAAATGTGTACGGAGACAGAACTAGGGCATGCATAATCCCACGTATTTTAAACAGACTTCCCGAAGAAAAAATACTAGATGAAGAAAAAAAAAAGAAGGCGAAAGAAGTGTTTAAAAAATATCTAGTGAACCTTATTTTTCAAATTTTATAATTATGTATAAAATAAATATGTATATTCATTTATTTTTATATCTCAATAATGTAATAGAGAGCAAATCCCTGCTTAAAAACTGTTTAGCAGTTTAGCGGGAATTAAACCTTATGTATATGTAAAAATAAATAAAAATAAATACAATTTTTAAAAAAATAATAAAAAAGTGGTTAGCCCCTACCTGGTTAGCCCCCCGGAACTCCTCCACGGTCTTGGTCTTGAGCAGCGCCTGCATGAGGCGCACGATGAGCGGCGGGCTGATGAAGTTGGTCTCCACGTTGACCACGCGCACTGTGTTGTTCCGCTCCAGCGCGTCCGCCAGCAGCGCGGCCGTGCGGTCCGTAAGCCCCACGTTGGTGAGGGACAGCACCTCGAGGTGCGTGTTCTGGATCACCGCCTCAAACAGACGCTCAAATTTTTCTTCGCTGATGTTCTGCAACGGACAGAGGAAGTGAAAATAAATACAACAAAATCAAGTATTACAATTTGATGGTATCTACAACTATAGGCAAGGTTTTAAGTACCGATCCGCAATCAGCGCACAAAATTTGGAGAGCGCGCTTTTGAATGCCTTGGAATGCTCTCCCACAAGAAGTGTGCAACTGTAAGATTGAACTGATGTTTCGAAAGAAACTTAAGACCCTAAATCTTTTGATTAATTTTGATAATTGTACATTCACTTAAAATTTCCCAAGTCGATTAAATTAAATTGAATATTGAAAGTGCCCTTGAGGTATATTGTATATTTATATAAAAATGGCGCAATCTAAATTATCAATAATAATAATAATAACATAATGGAGCCTCTACATGGAATAGCAGCGTTATTTCAAAAAGTATGTACTTGAAATAATGGCTGTTAAACATTTCTTACAGCCATAGTATGTACATATATAATTTAACCCACCGTCATTCTAAAATGTGTAGCGCCATTTGTTTGACATATAAAAACTTTTTTAAATTTATATGGGAGTTACATTTATTTTTTACCTTGCTTATGATGTACAAGGTTTATATTTCATCAAGTGGATTTTCTTTCAACAAATTTTGGTTGGCAATTTGAACTGGTTGGCAGAAAATCAATGATAACACTGGTTATTCCTGGTAAGGGCTAATGAGGAAATCCACTGCTAGCCGGAATTGAATTTTAAAAATGCTTTCGTGTAGACGCGAATATTTAAAAATTTTGAAGTGGGATGAAATATCCCAAAAACGCACGCAAAAAATTAATAAAAAATGTTGAAAATAGCATTCATTTCAAAATCTTAAACAATGACGTCACTCCTTGTATCTAAGTGTAGTGTTTCCGGTTTCCGTTTTTAAACCCCCGTAGCCGCGTTCCATGGCATTTTAATATGGAATACAATATACATACAAGCTTCTATTGCAAAAAAGATGGCCGCCATTCAGTCTCTCTAGAACAGCTGTTAACAGTATATGACAGTTGAGTCGACGGTATATTTTATCGGTGCTTCCCCGCGTCAGTTTGCATAGATTTTTGACAGTTTTGTTACTGGCTGGAGAAATACCATGGCCTTAAACAACCCGTTTTATGACGTCACTTCTGCAAAAATGACGCAGTTAGTACATGGTTGGTATTTAGCGCGGTATTTGAAATGTGCAACTTTAAAAAATCGTATCTTCATCAATAACTTATAAAAAAATATTAAATATATTTTTTTTGTTTAGTTAAATAGTAAGTTTATAGAAAAAAAATACTTTAGAAAACAGTGGATTCCCTCATTATGATACATATAACCTCTTTTCACTATAAATTATATAATAATATTGAAATAAAACTAGATTTTGTTAATTTTTTGATATTTTATTTTGTACAGTGTGTACATATATTGTGACAATAGTTTCACCTGTCAAACTGTTTGATAATGCCCGAACAAGGCGAAACAATTGTCACGATATGTAGTGCACAAAACGAATATAAAAATTGAACCAGAATCTAGTTTGGTTTCAATATCATAATACGGAGTTCTATAAAATAAATGACAACTCAATCAATGTAAAGTATATGTATGTTTTTCTGATAAACACAGAGCAAAAATCTCATATTTAGAATGTGGATCTGCTTTCATTTATGATAATTCCATTATTACTATCAAACACTCTTGAAACAAACAAAATTACATCTCTACTTCCAATGGTTTCCTTTTAAAATAATAACTTTATTTTTCCTTTAATATGTGTGTTTTCGAGAAAAAATCCACATAAATTTACGCGCTTAGATACCTTGATAGAAGATAGTGAGATAATATTATCAGAAATAAACAAATGGTCAAGATACAGTTATATTTATCAGAAGTAACATTACATTGTTTTATCGACACAGACATAGGATTTGAAATTAGGAATGTTCTTATCAGAAAAAATAGGGTGCTAATTATATGCTTAGAACAGATAAAAACATGTAAACATATTTTTTACGTACCTACACAGACAATAGTAAAATTATGAACCATTTTCAAGAGGATTAGACTAAGAGGATTATAAAACCAAGCCTTAGCAATCTCAATAATCATTTATCGGTAAAACTAAAATCTATATTAACTCAATGTTTGTAGCACTCAATTTGTAGTTTTCCATAATTATGAAATTTAACAACTTTTGTTTTAAACTACTTTTTAGTTGTTAAACAAAACTTGTTTTTAATTTAATATTTTTTTTTTATTTAAAAAATTTTTCGAATGATTTCTTTCATCTAAGAAAGCGTTCAACAGAGATCGCAAATTCACGGATTAACAAAACTCGTAGTACAACCCGAAAACCGGTGAATCAAATTTCTACAAAATCAACTCCAAATATGATGTAGATTCACTGGTTTCCCGCTTGTACATCAAGATTTGTTACACGGTGCATACATTTGAGTGTAAATGAAAATGACGCAGATTGGGCTTCTAGGGTTAAGCATCCGCCTAGTAATTACTCCAAGTTTGTGATATACGATCATACCTTGATATTGTTCCAGTTGAGATCAATGAGTTTCTGGTCATCGTCCTTGACCTGTTTGATGGTGGTGTCGGGGTCGGTGGAGTTGGGCGGGTCCTGTGGGAAGAACTTGGGCTGCGCGGCCTTGGTGATGCCGTCCCAGCCCAGCCCCACGGGCTGCCCCTTGTTCAGCAGCGAGGCGTGGTACTGGTCCTGGTTCATCATCGAATGGAAACCCAGGATGGCTGGAAGAGAGGAAGAGAGATCACTTTCATTCACTGTTGTAATTTCGCAACTGCACAATAAGCCTATTTAGACAGAAGCCTCACTTATCACTTTTCCGCCTCGTAGCACAGTGGTAGTGCATTTAGCTACCGTGCATGAGGTCGCGGGTTCGATTCCCGTAGGGGGTCAACGTGAAATATTTAATTATTTCATGTGTGATACCTTGGACTGGTACTGAAGCGTAAGACTGATCATCCTACCGTGTAAAAAGTGATCAAGAGACACTGCACTTGATGTACCAATGCAGTGCCCTATGCACCATTGGGTGCGGATAAGGAAAAGTAGTAGTAGTAGTAAGTAGATATTTTTTGAGAATTTTTAATGATTTTCTTTATATGTTAAAAATAACCGGGAGTTTTTTCTATGGATATACTTCAATTTTAACATTTTTTCTATGGCTTCTAATATGTTAAGAATAATCCAAGACTCGAGTCAACGGCTGTTAAAAAACTACCATCTTTTTAATTTATGCTTTAGTCGAAACTATTACTTTTCAAACAGTCCCTCAATTGTCTGTCAGCTTCTGTGCATCTCCTGAAACCAGGTTCGCGTCCAGTAATTTTGTTTTCCGCGACGTCGGGAAACTGTGTGAATTTACATAATTATGAATCGATCCAAAGTGCACAAAAATTTTCTTAATATATCTTAGGGTAGAATTTGAATTCACAGCACTTGTTATATTTAATTATTATGCATAGATACAACCCTAGTGCCCTAGTGGCAGAACTAGGTAGAACCCTAGTGGAGTGGTTTACACTAGATACAATAAGATAGTGCTGAGGCGACAATATAATATGTAGATATAAGAATATCATTATCTGTTGTACAGAGCTTTAAACAGATCTTATTTAGGGTGAAGAACAGATTTTGGTTCTTTCCAGAATATAACAAACTTACCAGCTAAATCAATAATTTCTTCTTGTGTGGCGTCAGTAAGGGCACTTTCATACTCATCTCCCATGTCTATGGCTATTTGTTCCTCCGCTTCTCTCATCTTCTCACTTTCAGGAGGTGGTGTCCACTGCAAGTTACAGCAAAATCAAATAAATATAATGCTTTTTTTTACCACCTTCACAGCCAGGAGGCCTGGAGGAGGATCACAAAGGGGAACAACATCATAAACACCCAGGCTTGAGAAAAGTCACTTGTGAATTTTCTGTTCTCACTGGGAATTGAACCCAGACCTCCATATCGTTAGTCCAGCATTACAACAATTAAATGATTTGTATTACGCCACAAATAAAAGTAAAATTATGTAATGTAATTTTACGTTAATAACCTGTTTTTAACATTATTTGTATTTATTCGATAGTATGTCATTAAGATAAGAAAAATGATTTCTAGGTTGATTACTTTGTGAGATTAATTATCGCCAAAAAATACAGCACTTGAAGATTTAATATTAATTCTCAACACTGAACAGTTAAATTAGTCACCAACCCATGATAAGATAATGATTTAATAAGTATTGGATGTTACAATCAATAGAGAATAATTTAACCTTACTTTTGTCTGAAAGATAAGCAGCTTGGTAACATGGGAATTGAATTAATGAATAATATCAGATCTGTTATTGAGAACTTGTGGTATTTTAAAGGGAACTAAAAACAGAATTTCACAATGAATTACAAGAACATAGCAGTCGCATCTATTTGCATTTCTGCGGGAGATATTTTCGATACACCATAAAAGAAAAAATATGTGAGCATAAGTTGGATTTATCATCGTTATCTGCATTCTTTATCCTTAGTCAATACCGATGTAGAGCAATTTGTAGCAAGTATATTTATTCTTGCAAATGTTTATTTATTGCCTTTTCTTGTTTATAATTGTTTGTTTCAGAAAATAAATAAAAAATACACAAAATAAATTACATCATTTAAATATCTACATAATGAATGGATAAGTTCTGCACCAGTGTCTTCAATATAATAGACACAGTAAAAAACACAGTGACAATGTGAATCAAGTAGATAAACATGAGATAGCATGTGATCTAAAGTACTGTGTTATTCACACATGTAAACCACATTATACCAATTCACACCTTGCAGAGTATTCTAATGGACATGAACTAATTTACATTATAAGGCATGTGTGATACTTAGAAATGCAATTTAAAACAAAGAACAGTGTTGATAAACATGTTTGACCAACTGCATTATAAATATGAACATGTAGTACGTGCTAAGATGAGAATGTCGATGTACTATCGTAGTCCTAATTTTTTTACCCGGAATTAAACACCAGAGCAATTATTTTTTCACACATTTTAGATATTGACCAGAATCGTAATTATATCATTTAACTAACTAACTAACTAACCATCACGCCATTTCCCCATAGGGGTAGGCAGAGAGGATAGAACGCCATACCACTCTGTACAGAAAATAAGTACCATTCATACATCTTCTCATGCACATATGACGATTGTTCCGACTTTTCACATGTCCACTTTCAAGTACTTGTCGTACTTGGTCGTGCCATGTCTTTCTCGGCCTTCCTCGGCTTCTACTTCCAGGCACACTTGCATTTAAACTTCTTTTGGCCATTCTTTCATCACTCATTCGCTCCACGTGACCAAACCATCGTAAAAGCCCTTTCTTAATTTTGTGGATAATGCTTATCTCAGCCTTGACCTCTGCTCTAATTTCGACATTTGTACACCTATCATACATAGTCCTGCCACACATTCGCCACAGAGATGGCATTTCAACTACTTTCATCCTTCTTTTTCCAACACCACGCTTCACTACCATACATAAGGGTTGGTACCAAAACTCCGTTGTGTACTGCCAATTTTGCTTCTTTCGATAAGTTTTTATTTGCCACTATCGATTTCAAGGCACCATTAACTCTGTTTCCGGCACTAACCCTTCTCTCAATCTCCTTATCCACATTTCCGTCTCTTGTAAACATACTTCCCGAATATACAAATTCTTCAACCTGCTTTAATCTGTCTCCATTTACTATGATCTTACATACAGTCATATTCATATTTCTTTCAAAAACTTATGTACTCGTATATATATACTATATACTTCTCATACTTCTCAGTCCTGAAGATGCGACACTGCAATATTCTTGGCAACACAGAGCCCACAAACATGGCATAATAGGCCAGGAAAACATGATCTGTAAAGTGGTACAGAGTAGTTCGGCAGTTACCTTTTTCCCTCTGATGATTCCAGCAACAAATGGTTTCAGTTCAGGTCTGTCGGGTGTTTCGAGGGCTTGTTTGTTTTTATATGTTCTATTAGTTTTTTCCTATTTAGTGGTCCCGTGGGTCCTTTTCACAGTCGTAACTATTCCTCTGGGAGGGGGGGAGGAAGGAATCCTGAAAAAAAATCATTCATATAAATATATCACCAATAATATATAATATATCATTAAATTCATTCATGTTTAGTCACATTTGTGTAGATTCAACTCAAATTTGATTGATATTTACGAAATAAATGTCATTATATCGGAACAATGAGTTATCTACCAAATAAATACAAGAGTGGCATTTGAAAATTCATAGAAAAAATGGATTTCAAATATTTACGTCTTTTTTCAAAATTGAAAACAATTACTATTTATAATTGTAAATAAACTATATGTACTTAGGTAAATTTGAAAGATTTAAAAAAAATGTATTTACGTTTCCGTGAGTAAACGTGAATAAAAGTAATTTCAAAAATCACATTTTAATACATGTAAAAGATTCATTAATCTGACTTTAAAAGTCTAACAGATACAACTTTATTAAATTCTCCTCAGTATCTTCTTTGTCTTTTGTAGATCAGAATGAAATCCCATTAAATAAGAGAAAGCTTGATGACTGTGTACATACCAACCAGTTGTTTTTTTCTCCTAATTATTATTGTGTATATTTTTTATCTCAGTACAGTTGTAATAAAAAAGGAAACACTGAAAACATGACAACTTCAGCTGAAATAATGTGTTAATTGGACTTGAGATTTTGGAACTTCCATTATCACATTTCCTAGTATAATTATTTGACACTACTTGGCAATATGCCAAACAAATATTTTCCTTATACTAAGACTTATTCAATATTGGATTGGATATTACGGAGGAAAAATATTCAATTAGTGGTTTGTATATTGATAAGATATGTGTATTTAACATCTCCCTTTCGGTACAAAAAAGATTCCACAACCTCCAGTGATATGTATTTTGTACACCATGAAATTGATTTAAAAATTGTGAATATTCCTAAACATTGCTTTTTTATTGAACATTGTTGAAGTTGAAATGTAACAATTTTTGTAACGTTAGCTCTGGAAATTATCTGAATGGGTGATTTTATAACAGATTTTTCGACAAATTATTTATTTCCAACGCTGCAAATGAATAAGTAAATCAAACCAGTATTCATTCATTCATTATACCATATCCGCTCCCTATGTGGAGCATATGGAATCCACAAAAAACTGCCTCCAGGCCCAAGCGGTCGGCCGCCAGCTCCCGCGCATCCTCCCAAGTCAAGTCCACGTCCCGCAGCTCTGACGCAAACTGCCGACGAATTGTCAACAGTGTCGAATTGTCAAACGGCAGAGTTCAGAAAGAACTGGGAGTGCGGCTTGGAGTAGCGGGCGCCGCATTCAACAGTATGAAAGCTGTCTGGAGATCGGATATTTACTCGGTTAAAACAAAATGCCGTCTTTAAACCAGTATACAAGTTTTTAAAGATTTTTTAAAAGTGCGAAGATTCTATTTAATAATATTACATTTCTGTTTTTTCCACAACACATATTTAATTTTGTCCTTTTACAAACTGCCGATTTCTTAGAAAACGATTTTTTAGGTTTTAAATGCTCTGATGCATTTGTTCAGACATGATACTTATCTTTGAAAGTAGTTGGAAAATAATTTGATGGGCTATATTATTTAACATAACTTATAAATATGTACATTTTATTTTATTTTTTTAAATAGTTTTAAAAAATACGAGAAATTAATAGAATATTTTTGAGAAGAGTTTCTACAAAGAAAATTAACCGTCCACTTGGTTGGATAGGATCAACTACTTTGTCAGAAGTGTCAATTTAATCAATATGTAACTTACCACAAATATTTAAACACAAAATTAATTTTGAATAACATGTTTTTTTTTAAATAAGGTCAAAGTAAAAATTCACACACTTTTGAACAGCAAAATAAACAATTCTTGTGCTAAATTGCACGTAATACAATAACAAACAATACTCGAAATATTAACCCAACAAATTATTAAGTAAACATACAAATTGCACAAATATACCTAAATTGCACAAATATTATATATATAATAATGAAGTAAGATTTTTTTTAAAAATATTTAACATTTAAAGTTAAGTTCAACATGCATATTATGTAAATAATTTGGCTATCTATTAGGTGATCCTTATATCCCTTTTTAGGGTTAAGTATATGTATAAGGCTAACTTTGTTTATGTGTAGGGATTGTATTATATACCTGGGTAGGTAATTCATTTTGTGGGGTAGCGCCTAACAAGGATAATATTGATTTTTAGATTAGGTCTAGCTTTCGTAATCAAATTTAGAGCACCATTTTATGAATTTTCAACATTCTCATAAATCTTAACAATATTCAGATGTGGTTTTACTCAGAAATAGTTGAAACACATAAAATGCATATTGTATCGCTGATTTCACACACGTGTTAGCTGCGAATTACAGAATTCATTGTTAGATTATTACATATACAAGGACAGAATGGAATAACTTACATCTGGGTCAACTTCTTTCGCCAACATGTTTATCTCTTCTTGTGAGAGCTGTGACAACAGCTCGTCCACATCAACCTCATCGTATGCTGATAGGTCTTTACCGTACAGCTTCGCTGGAGTTGTCATTGTTGTTGTAGTTGTGGTCGAAGAGGTCTGCAAAAACCAAACAAAAACAAATGAACACACGATATTCTCCCTTCCCCGACGGCCCTTTCACTTTTGACAGCCTCTTCTCTCTGATCTCGTCCGACACACTGACTTCGCACTTCGCGTTCAAAAAATGGAGGAATAATCCAAAGCAGTTTAATAGAAAGCTTTATTCAAAAACGAGAACACAATTTTCTCACATTAATCTAACCGCAAAACAGCGAGCAATTGACACAATTGAAAGCCAACACCCTCCAGCGAAAATTGACAGATGAGGTGATAATTGGATGGTAGGTAAATAAAATGGATTTTAATTAATATAAATGCACACCTAAAAGGTCGATGATGTAATGCACTATCGTCAATGTCAATTGGTGATATTTGATAAATAACGACCAATTTACACACACCCACTGCGGCTAAACAAAATACACGGAGCTAAACGTGAATACGCGAACAACCATTCACGACCGCCGGCAGTTGACAAACGTGAAGCTAGTTGCAAAGTAAGTTGATCGTTGTCTCTGTTCTTGCTAGAGTAGGTACGTTGTACGTTGTTCACATGGGTTAGAAAGAGATAACAACTTTGATAAAGCCTGCTAACTTTACACGAGACAGAAATTGTGCAGTTTGCAAACTGTCCCGTATAAAGCGAAAACTGTATGGAATATTGAATGATCGGCGCTGGTAGTGCTAAAACCGGCCCTGGATATTGATAGGTATAATAAATTGAATACTTTTAAAAAACGTGAAAAACAATTGACGTATTACATTATTAGCTATATTAACAATTTCCTGTGTGCAAACATACGATAATAACTTACGATCGCGCTTAAAAATATACGTATTTAGCGTGTCTTTTGACAGACTGTACAGTTTTCTGTCCCGTTTAAAGTGCGCATTGCACAAAAAATGTTTATTTAGAGTAGGTAGGTACTAACTGTATAATCAGTTAGTTATACCTATAAAAATAGCTAATCATTCGCTCGCCATAAAAATTAAAGATTATGAAAATAATATAGGTATTGTACATTTATTTATTTATTCAAATCAGAATAAAAATGCTTTACGAAGATACTCAAGTCTTGCAAGAAAAGCTGTTTTGTAAAAGTTAAATAAATTAATTTGTAAAAGCAAATAATATTGTAGGTAATGATTCTGCACCATAATCTAGGTAGGTATTAGGGAACATAATATCCTGTGCATCCTAAATTTTAACTTATAATATTGAACTTTGGGAGTTTTGTTTAGTATATTAATTTAAATAGTGATATAATTAGCAAAACACTTAAACATAATATTACTAATATGCTGTCCGATAACTGATTTTCTGTGTTAGATTTTGTGAGTTCATCGCTTGCGTGTCGTGACTTTCAGAACGTATTTTTTTCTAAATTAGGTATCCTGTTTTATTTTTTATTAGGTACGGAAATTTACATTTTATGGCTTGATGTTAGCGAGCTAGAAAAATGTTGAATGTTCAAGGTTTTCCACCTCCCATTTTTAGTAAGTAATAATTTAAATAAATAATTAATCTATTATTAGCTAAATAATTATTAGATTCATTAAAACAAATTATCCATCTACTTATCCTTATTATTATTTTCCGTATTGAATGGGAACGAAAAAAGTATTTTGATTCCATACTAAACAGAGAAGTTACAAATAAGAGCTGGGTTTGTATTACAAGAGTTATCGCATGTACCTAGATAATATAGATCGGTAAATGGAAGAAATATATATCGGTAAACGGAATATTATAGATAGCCTATAACTTCCGTTTACCGATGTATATCTACATGCAATATTGTAATACAGCTCTTGTAATACAAGCCCCTCTCTTTTTCTAAAAGAAAACAAGGATCTCAGATGCCTGCGATGAGGACAAAAAAGAATAAATTGTCCAACTCATTTTTACTTTTTCTGTTTTATATTATGAAGTCTTAAATTCGTAGAAATAAATCATCATTCCATATCAGCTTCCTCCTATGTAGAGTGTATGGATTCCATAAACTGCCTCCAAGCCAAGCGATCGGCCGCTAGTTTCCAATAATAAAACAACAATTACTATTTTCTTTCAACCCCATACAAAACGGTCTTCCGTTTTTTATTTATTTATTTTATTGTTTTTACGCCCATAGGGCTTTTACATAGACATTTTTAAATGATTACACAGTAGGTTGCTATTTATTACCGATGGCATCCAGACATTGTTCCCTAAAATGCACTAGATTTGTGTTGAAAACATCAATATTGTTAGTATACTTGTTAGCCAGTGCGTGCATTCTTCGTATTGGTGAGTTAGCACTGTAATTGGTCGATAATTGGCTACAGTAAAATATAATTTTTAAATACAATTTTTTAAAGAAATAAATGGGACAAGAAAATTTCCTACCAAAATTCACGCACTATAGATTTTTTTTCAATCTAGGTACCACACCAAAATAATGTCAAGTTCTTCCATTTTTTTGTTTTTCATTGAGAATTATTTTTCACAGAGACAACTTTGTTGAGGAAATACCATAAAAATATTCTTCACGAACTTCGTGCTAAGGCACAAGGATTGAATAATAATTCATTCAACGCTATGGGTAAGTTATTATGGGAAAAGAAAGTGTGACGTTTTATCCCATTCTCCTGCTATGGGATGCCAACATAACCGATAGGTGAACAGAATGCTAATTACTTGTTACGTCTTCAATAACACGAAACGAAACAATGCGTTTTTATGGCGTTTTTATTGCGTCGGCACGTCGCGGTCGCTTCACTCTGCTCTAAGGTCGTGGACACGACAAAATTCAACGATATGTTGTAAAAACGAACAGTAAAGCCAAAGAGGATTTTTAATTATGATGGACTAGGAAATCGTGGACACGAGTCTTCAAATGACATTCGAAGGAAATAACATTGAAGATTTTCGTAATAATCGCAATATCACTAATTAATCTTTTTTTCTTGGACGCTTTGTGTCACACTTTGTGAATTTTACATTTTCAAACGGTACGTGAGTAAAAACTCGAACTTATTACTATTCAAAGTTCGTAAACTTTGCTTTTCTGGGTTTTAGAGAAAAGTTTAGTTTTCGTCATGTAGATAGGAAAAAGTTTATGTTAAAACATGGCCATCTCGATTGTCAAATTAATATCTTTTATATGGACTGTTTCTATAGGTACCTATAAATATGTAATTTCGACTATTAAAAGTCATCACGATAAATTATTGTGAAAAATCAATGAGAGTGTAATATTTTAACATTTTAAGGAAAATCATTTTAGTAAAAAAAAAACAGTGTATGAAAAATATAATAAACTGCAAAAATAGAGTAAAATTTATTAGTAATATTCCTTAGTGGGTATAAAGGCTGGGTAAAAATAAAATCTTTCCTTGAAAATTGTTCACAAGCCTAGCATTGAAAAGTCTTTGTTCACAAGGCAGTTTTATTTTATTTCCTATAAATTTGGGCATTATACATATACAAATATACATACATCAATTCAATAAGTTTACTAGGTAATTTTCGTTTCCAAATGTCCGGCGTGGTGGCGATGGACGAATATGTTCATATTATTGAAATTTTCTGGAAACAGACAAAATTACAGAAATTTTCCCAAGTTCAGGTGCCTACTGAAAATATTTGTGTCTGTCCCCGCATTAGGACTAAGTTCTGATGACACAGACATCAATCCATTTCCGCTCCCTAGTGGAGCATATGGATTCCACAAACTGCCTTCAAAACAAAAGCGAATGGCTGCCAGTTGTGTTTTTCCAGGACAGGTACACGTCCCGTATCTTTGACGTTAACTACGGAAGGATTGTCTAAATTCTACATCATCAATCATCAATATCTATATTCCTTTTAAAACCCTATACGTGATCAGACAATTTAAGTGTGATGTGTCACTCGTACTAATGATATTATTACCTCATAAAGTGTAGGTACATACTTACTTACATACTATGTACTTTTGGTATATTATGGGAATTTCATTCAACAGGATTCTGAGAATATTTTTATATCGCTCGAAGTTCACCGCCACGTGGTGTAGAGGTTATCGCGCTGGGCTACCATGCATAAGTTCGCGGGTTTAATTCCCGATTGGGTCTTTAATGTGGTATTTACTTCAATGTAATTTTTCACAAAAAAATATTTCATATGTGATACCTTAAAAGACTGATAATCTTGCTTTCGTGTAATAAATTATCAGGACACACAGCACTCGGCATACCAATGCAATGTGTCCTATGCACCATTGTGTGCGGATAAGAAAGAAAAGCTTATCGGCCCTTTAACAAAACTGAGGACAGTTATTAAAAACAAAATGTTAAAAGGTTTACTAGTTAAAAATATAAAGCAAAAAAAAACTAAAAATTGGAGAGACATCTTCAGGCGTCTTCTAGTAAGTAATAAAGCTCAGTAGAGCCTTACCTACACTAATAAAGATGATTGCCAAAAAAATTCTTAACAATCTTCTCAACAGATGACACCAGCATAGAAAATTTCGGTAATGCGGAACGACGTAGACGAGTTCAATATATATCAGTTCCAAAAAAAATTGTCATATATATCAGATGATGGGCGGAATGGGGAATGTTGTAGTACATTAAGTGGCCACTTAACCCAGCCAATGACAGGTCATAAGCCCTGTAAACGCCTAGATAACCCACATTCGCTTCCAGAGTTTCTCTGTCTCTTTTGGGATATCAATAATATCAGTTATTAAAAAGTTTATTACGTAATAAAAGAGTTGAACGATCTTTGTTCAATGACACGTTATTATTATTTCATCGATTACTTGATGTACATATTTATAGACCGGTAGGTTTACTGCACAAGTTTCCGTAAAACAAGATTATACATAGGTAGATATTATATCACACAATACCGGTAGCAGAACAACTCTTCTACATAACATAACCTACTGCTTGTCTGCATAGCAGCTATCGATCGCTGGATGCATGCGGGTAATAAGCCGTGAATAATGCGAACATCATTACCACAATATGGCGGGAAGCCTTATAATATCGACACCGTTACCATCTACCTTGTCAGACATTTCATAATACATCAAACATAATATATTTAAACCCGGGCACTGACCTGAAAAATAAATAAATAAAAAATATGGATCACGAATCGAGACTTTGAGACAAGCCCAGGCGCCATGAATTTGAAATGTCCAACATCTATTACAGTGATTCCTCCAAGATAAATATTATGTCCATTGCCTGTCATTGCCACATGCATGCGGTGAGAAAATTCTTTATTCAAATAAATAATATTCTTTCCAAATCACAATAAAAAGTACCTACCCACTTGTTCATTTTTTTGGAATGTGTAATGGTTTAAAAAGATGCATAGTAAAAATAATTTTAAAAATTATTATCACTGAACCGACGCGACGCGACGACTTGATTCAGAATCTCGCTCCAGTGCTGCTAAAAATAAAATGTACGAAAACTATATCACATAAATAAATAAATGATAAATTAAACTCGTTATTCTATTTCGGAAATTAAGAATTCATATAAATGAGTTATCAAAATGAAAATGACTAGATAAAATAATTCAATACGTCAGGGGAAAATATTTGTAATTTTATTAGCTTATTTGTTTAGGGTTTGTTACAGGTGCGTTTACATGATAAATGTAAAGGCACTTTGTGTATAATCGGTCGAGTTGCTATTTCGTGTAAACACTTCGTATTTTCCTCCGAATTTAGATAAACTCGGAGGAAACAAAGTTTTCCTAAACAAAGGGTTAAATTAATTATAAGAAAAGTTTAAAATACTTGGTTTAATGTGTTTATAAAATATAAATATTGGCGATCAAAGATCAGGTGTGACGTGTCGTGGCACTCTCTCGGCCTGCGGGCCTCTCCTGACTCTGGTCAGGCGCACTTGACCTAGTGCATCACCGGGAGAGATGACCACGGGTGACTGCGCCCTCAAGCAAGTCACGTGGAAGATGTCATGGCAGTGGAAGCTCTCTCAATCTACGGTCATGGACGCACTTGCGTTTGGACTGCAGGTGCAGTAACATTCGTCTAGATCCGCCCACCGCCACGCACCGGTAGTAAAACCTGACGAATACGCCCTTGGCATGCTGTTGTGTAAATTGTATTGTGTAAGCAACAAGTTTGTCCGCGATTCTAAATTCCATTGTGATACAGCATTTAGTGAGGTAAACATTCTGTTAATATATTAGTCAAATGTAGAAATAGGAATGATACACGAAGACTTTGAAAAATTGACAAAAACTCATTTACCCAAAAACGCAAGATGAAGTTAAATGTTCGAAGAGCTAAAAAACAGTGTAAATAATATGTTATAAATAAGTTTTAAGTGTAGTGTAAAAACATTATAAGTAGTTCACAAGTAATGAAATATTTAAAAGAAAAAAAAAGTATTATACTCTAGCTGTGTGATTTCTTTTTCATAGCTAAATAAAAATGTCCAAATAGGTTGCCCAGTGGGTAGCGTCGCGGTCTCTGAGTCCAGAGATCGTCGGTTCGAATCCCCACTTCGACACGACTCGATTCCTATTTTCAAGCACAAATCGCTTAGGCTTTATTGAAAATAGTATTTACAAATTGGAATATGTGCAAATATCATAAGATTGCATAGATTTCTTTTAAAAAAAAAAGAAAAAAAAAGGTTCTCGGTAAGCAATTTCCACAAATCCCGATTTTCTTGTGTATAGTTATCTAACGAAACATACCAATTTTTTAGTAACTCCAACTATCTAACGAATTAATATAATTTTGAAATTATTACCTAATATTTCGTAGGTAAGTACATCGTTGTTTTACTATCCAACAATAAAATATATACAATACATAATATACAAGTAGTATTGAACTTTTCTTTCAACAATTATTGTATTTATAATATCTTTCGTGTTTAATAACACAGTGTGGTCCATGTGATTTATTTTCAACGTACGTGGAATCTATAAATAACACACTGAAACAATGTTTTGTTTATGTTGATTAACTGATGGATTTAAAGAATAAATTTCTGTGGTGGCCTGATTTAAAACGAGGCGTTTTTATACTCATCCAATGTTTGAAAATAATAGCTATATCCAAAAAGACCTGTAATTTTGGATGAAAATAATCGCAACGGTAGGTACAATATTCCTAAATATACCTACCTATTTAGTAACTAACTAACCATCACGCCATTTCCCTGTAGGGGTAGGCAGAGAGGATAGAACGCCATACCACTCTGTCCTGACAGACTTCCTTTGCTTCCTCTACATTCATACATCTTCTCATGCACATAGGCCGATTATTCCGACTTTTCACATATCCACTTTCAAGCACTTGTCGTACTTGGTCATGCCGTGTCTTTCTCGGCCTTCCTCGGCTTCTACATCCAGGCACACTTGCATTTAAACTTCTTTTAGCCATTCTTTCATCACTCATTCGCTCCACATGACCAAACCATCGTAAAAGCCCTTTCTTAATTTTGTCGATAATTAATTCTTATCTCAGCCTTGCACTCTGCTCTTATTTCGACATTTGTACACCTATCATAAATATATCTTATTTAGTATTTACAAAAAAACTATAAATATATTTTTTAAGTCATTTGCATTCGAAAATGTTGTGTATATGGGCTACCTCTATAATAATAAAGCAAAGATAAATTGTTTTAGTGCTTCCTGAAAGAATGATTTATTTTGAATATCGAATAAACTATCCGTGTTGATGGAAACAACACAAAAGATAATAATATTTTCTATGAAATGTCAGATTTACCGCTTTAATAAAATACCAAGTTGTACCAAGATTGCTACAATCAAAATCTAATCGTAAAAAGAAATATAAAATTTTAGAAATGCCGCTGCCATATGGTCCTCCAGTCGCCATATCTGGTTTCATAAAAATCGCAAGGTACGTGGCTCTTGGTACTGGGATATTTACAGGGGTGACGAAAAGGAGGTGTACCTGGTGTGCGCGGAACATGATAGAGAGGAAGCTGCAGAAAGGAAGAGAAAGAGGGATATAAGGATAGCGGAAGAAAGAAGATTGAACGCCATTTATGAAGCTGAGCAAGTTAAAAAGCTGGAGAATGGGACATTGTTCGATGAGCCTAGTAGTGACGAAGGTGGACGAGTGTGCCCGGCAAAATAGACAGATAAATAGATAAATAAATACATTGGCGTTTTTCTTTTAGTGTTAGTTGTCTATAGTTAGGAAAATTCTGGAATATTATGGACAGATGCCGCAGAAGACTTTGGGAAAAATGATTTTACTGGGAAATGTCCAAAGAACCAGGTCGCATGGATGCCAACCGACAAGATGGAGTGACTTGGTAGCCGAACTGTCCTCACTATCAGACCGTCCACAGGTGAGCCATGTGGAGTCAGTAGCTCAAGCACAGATAACTATCGACGTAGTTAAAAGCGTGCTAATCACGTGCTACCGTTAACGATTTGAGCGATCACAGTGACATTCCGTTCGATACCGTGGTATCGATAGCCGAACATAGCCGATCTGAGCCGAGCGGGGCCGATGCACGCTATAACGCGGCCTTACGTCAAACGTCAAATCATCGCGCTTGTCTGATTTTTTATTATTTCGACTGCTTTTCTCAATATTTGGCTTGCCGAAAACCGGCTAAATTATAATAAAGATTGAATGAAGATTTGTGCGAATAAAATATATCTCGGGAAATGGCTCGCGACTAGTATGCGCTCGTTTAATAATCCCGATCGATAACTTTTAACGCGTGTTCCATTGTGATCGCGAAAACGTTAAACATCCACGGGTAAGAAATCGTTAACACGTCGCTTATTACCGAGTCGGTACTGATCTGTGATCGAGCAACAGGCAGTATCACCATTCTCAGTCACGAGACATGGATTAGAGAGATAGAGAAAAGATACATATATGCAAGTTAAACACATCCTTTAAAAAGTCTGTAATTATTAGCCCGTAATGGGTGAATCCAGTTTTTGTCTACAAGTATTTGGACACACTCAAAATGTTGTTTATAAAAAATAAGCATAACAAATTGAAGATTCATCTTCAGGCGTTTCCTAATAGGTGTTATAATTCGGTAAGAATCTCACTTGCAATCATAAAGGTTTATGCTAAAATGCTTGGCAATTTTCTCAATGGATGACAGAGAGTGTTCACATGTGAAGCGTCGCGCCATTTTACTGTATATTGGCAGATATGGATATCAAATACAAGGTGTAATGGGGAATGTTGTAATACATCAAATGGCCACTTAACCCAGCCAATGAGAGGTCATAAGCCCTGTAAACGCCTAGATATCCATATTCCCTTCCAAATTTCTTGTCTCTGTTGAGATGTCAAATTGTGTAAGGTAACATTTTTTATTTAGTTCTCGTAGAAAATGTATCATTTCTAAGAATCAGAACTTAAAGCAGAAAGTACATAATTGATTTAAATCGTATTTTCTTTTTAACTTTCGGGGAAAAAGTAAAACTTTTTGGGATAGAAAAAGTATGAACATTTCTGGAACATAATCATGTATATTGTATCACAGATTAATTACTATTCTTTGTATTGTATGATTTTTTGTTATATTATTTTGCTGATACAAGTGGGGTTCACCCCTAAAATAAGCTCTTGTAGGTAAATTATTTTAAAATTAAAAATATAAAGAATTGGACCAACTGGTAAACACGAGGCGTTTGTAGGCGTAATAAAAAAGTTAACATTTTTGAATCGTGCCTTTTAAACTAAACGTTTATTCTGTACTTCAAAAGATGATCTCCAAAAAAATTATGATTTCACGTGCAAAAACGATTTTTAGATAGAAATTAATGTGGCTGTGTAAGCTGTAATGTGGTATTCTCAGTTAATTTACGACAAATTAGGATTTAGTGCAGAATAGTATTCATCGCGCGATATAGGTATGTACCTACATTATGAATTTTCAACGAAATCTAATGCACTTGCACATTTTTGCCATCTGAAAATTAATTTGGATTGGAAAGATATAATTTTTTTAAATTTTTTTTTTTAAGCCTAATTAAATTACAGGCTAATAAAGCCCTAACAAATTGGCATTTAATCCGTAATTTTATAAGTTGAAAGATAAAGTAAATATATACCTAAGCATGATTTCGATTTTAGGTAGGCATAGGATTGTAGCCAGTTTTTGTAAGAAGTAAGGATAATATAGATTTGCTCTTAAATAATTGTCTCTGCGGCACAAAAACATCAACATCATTATGTGGGGAAATTTGTAACTATAAATAATTAGTAACTATAAAGAAGCATGAGGTTTGCTTTGGTACAAATTATATCTATTCTGTACTATTTACATTCATAAATATGTTTTATCCGAAATTCCAAATTATTTATATGTATTTAATTGAAATATTGTAGCGTGAATCATCTTCCTTGATGGATTGCCTAGAAATTACAAAAAACTTGAATCATACCAACACAATGATATAAACAAGTATTGGGAGCTATTTGATGATGCAGCTATTAATATGTCGTCAGATCGGCACTGATCCAAATAAAATATACTCGTTTGTTACAATATCCATGTTCATATTATTCCCCAAGGTTATGTCAGATTCTTGGCTTGGTAAGATGTGAAAATTCTGTTTAAAAATAAAACAATTTATGACAATAATAAAACAAAAAGACGTAGCGAAACATTATTGCCCATTCGCAATGTTACGAGGGATTGTAAGTGAAGTGAATCGCTAAGGATTTTCTTTGTTTCCTTTTAGAAAATGATTGGGTTAACGTTTATAAAGTTAACTTTGTGCCAAAACATTTTATAAACAAATGGCGACTCCACATAAGTGATAATATATCGCAAATGAGCTATAATAGTAAACTAAAAACTAACTATCACGCCATTTCCCCGTAGGGGTAGGCAGAGAGGATAGAACGCCATACCACTCTGTCCTGACATACTTCCTTTGCATCCTCTACATTCATACATCTTCTCATGCACATACGCCGATTATTCGACTTTTCACATGTCCACTTTCAAGTACTTGTCGTACTTGGTCATGCCATGTCTTTCTCGGCCTTCCTCGGCTTCTACATCCAGGCACACTTGCATTTAAACTTCTTTTAGCCGTTCTTTTCATCACTCATTCGCTCCACATGACCAAACCATCGTAAAAGCCCTTTCTTAATTTTGTCGATAATGCTTATCTCAGCTTTGCACTCTGCTCTAATTTCGACAGTTGTCACCTATCATACATAGTCCTACCACACATTTGCCTGAGAGATCGCATTTCAACAGCATTCAGTCTAATTTCATCCTTCTTTTTCCAACACCACTCTTCACTTACCATACATAAGGGTTGGTACCAGAACTCCGTTGGGTACTGCTATAATTATAGTACACACAATATAAAACAATTGTTTGACTTTTTAATGTACAGAAATGTCTCTACTAAATATTTTTTTTATCAGAATAACAAAGTACCTACCTATTATTGAAAATGCATAGAAAAAGATTGAAAAAAAATCATCACTATAGCTGAAAAATGAAAGTTTCATTAAGTTTCCGGAAAATTACATACATCTGAAAAAAATATTTAGTGCTTATTAAAGTAAACATAATACATGTTTGCAGACAGTTTGATAAAAAATTATAATATTCGAAGATTTTACCTATGAATATATTATAGCTTTTATCTTTTTTCTCATAAACAAATAATATCTATAATTTATTTTTTTCCTTGGATAAAAAATCTAAATAATAATTTTAGCAAATTTTTTAAGACATTCCTCTGAAAATACTTGACAAAAGTTACAGTAAATACAAAAATTGTGTTAAAAACGATTTATTGTTCCCGTTTAGACAAGCTACTAAATCTTACGTGTTTACAGCACAGATGATAATATATACTAGTAAAGTTTACAGCAAGACGAAAGTTATTTTTAATTTTAATTATTTTTGTGAATTAATGATCGTTTCATCAGATGAATAATTAATTGAAAAAAATCATAAAAATCCAATGGAATATTAAAATTTATGAGCATACTCTACCACGTGACCGCTTTCCCATACAAACGTATTCCTCAAATTTCTCCCTGAAATTTAACATTTAAACAATGATTTTTTCACACATTTTAGATTTTGACCAGATGCGTGTTTAGATATATCGTCTAACTAACTAATTAACTAACTAACCATACACCCCATTTCCCCGTAGGGATAGGCAGAGAGGATAGAACGCCATACCACTCTGTCCTTACAGACTTCCTTTGCTTCCTCTACGTTCATACATCTTCTCATGCACATTAGCCGATTATTCCGACTTTTCACATAGCCACTTTCAAGTACTTGACGTACTTCGTCAAGCCATGTCTTTCTCGACCTTCCGCGGCTTCTATATCCATGCACACTTGCGTTTAAACTTCTATATCGTCTTTATTTTTTAATAATTTATTTACCTCCTTTAACATACAAATATTTTAAAAATAAGACAACACAAACACGCGTCCTGGTCGATATCAAAAATGTGGGAAAAAATCATTGCTCTAATATTAATTTCCAGGGAGAAAAATCGAGGAATACGTTTTGTATGGGAAACGGGGCCGCTAGTCACGTGATGGTGATACCTCTTGAGTTTTTGAATAATTAATGTTATTTTCCCATTGAATATATTAGTACAAAAGAACTCACCTTAATTTAAAATCTTCTATTTTAAAAACACTTATTATAAAAAACATATTATGCTTCATTTACAATGTCGAGAAAAGGCGTAATACTAAGCAACCGTTCAGCGTCTTGCGTGCTGTTTTAATGCGATCTTCAGGAGATTGTGGATAAACTCGATGCGACAGGTGCCCTTATGTCGATATTAGAAGCAGAATCAAGGCTGAGATTAAAGCATTATCGCAAAATTAAGAAAGGTCTTTGGCGATGGTTCGGTCATGGGGATCGAAATGAATGAATGAAAGTACTGGCTCTAAATTGATGTACGATGCCGAGTGGTGGTCTGGTTGTAGAAGTTGTGGAGATCAACGGAACATGGCATGAATCAAGTTCAACAATACTCTGATGGTGGTCATGTGAAAAGTCGGAATAATCGAGTGGCGTGCCATGCAGAAGTTGTTACGAATGTGAAGGAAGCATAATGAAGGGTAGACCAGGACAGAGTAGGTGGGTTCCTATCTCTCTTGCCTATTCCTTCGGGAAATGGCGTGTCGGTTAGATAGTATTTTTCCACTTTTTACATTTTTCGTTGAATTTTAAAAATTCCATACCATCCATTATCATTTACAACAAGAGTATGGAAGTCTTATGATTGGGCCCGGTGTTTTCGGTATATCTACTAAAATAGGTCTTATTTTATGACCTTTTTTAATTTTTTTTCCAAAAAACGTTTTACTACTGAATCGTACACAATTTTTTGTATAACATGAATTCAATTTTTTCCTATCTTAACACGAGTTTTGACTTTATTACGAGAGGTAATAGCGGTGCTTAATAAAAAAATTGGCGACCAAGTCAGTGAAGACGTTAAGACACCTTTTCGTTTTACATTGAAGCGGCATGATTTGAACTAACTAACTAACTAACCATCACGCCATTTCCAGAAGGGGTAGGCAGAGAGGATTAGTACGCCACATCCACTCTGTCCTGGAATACTTCTCTTGCTTCCATCAAAATTCATACATTCTCATGCAAGCACGTCGATTAATTCGACTGCATTCATGCCCACTTTCAAGCAACTTGTTTTACTTGAGCATGCCATGTCTTTCTCGGCATTCCTTCGTAATCTTCATCCAGGTGCACGCAGTCACATCATTTATTTTTTTAGCCGTTCTTTCATACATCCAATCGCTCTACAATGACCGAACCAACGTAAAAGGCCTTTCTTATTTTTGTCGATATT
Source organism: Micrasema minimum (assembly GCA_022494985.1). Taxonomy (NCBI): domain Eukaryota; kingdom Metazoa; phylum Arthropoda; class Insecta; order Trichoptera; family Brachycentridae; genus Micrasema; species Micrasema minimum. Next base: position 63,537 of record JAGVSP010001082.1, read on the forward strand.
GCTTATCTCACCTTGCATTCTGATCTATTGTTCAAATTAGTGCAAACCTATCAAACATATTTTACCACACATTTCGACTGAGATATTAAGTGATTATAAGATATAAATAATCGATTAATTAGATTACATACTAGTTAGGTAGCGACAATTTTTTGTTTAATTGATTCTGATATTTGTACCCAATATATTTTTCAAGCTTTTAGATCGTCGTTGTCGCAATTGGCAACAATGAACCTGGATTCCATATTAGATGCTTTTTATTGCGGGGAATACGCGCGGGTGTTTGTGTGACAGTAAATTAGACGAGGATGGCGTCTATCGGGAATTCTTTCAGCTCTCAAAGTGTGTAGTTGGTGCCTGAATGCTAACATGGCGCCCACCGCTACTTCGGCCATCAAGGCCCATGGAATCATCACGCAGATGGAAATATCCGCCACATCATTAATCATTATTTACCACTCCTGAAAGATGCATGGGACCACAGGAGTAAAAAGTGATTGGACTTATCCATTTGTCCATAGGTCAATAAATTAGCGAGATACCCGTGTTAATAATACTAAGAATGCTATTCTGGGTAATTACGCAGTGTTTTTGTGTCTTTTTGGGCTTGTGTTGCTCGAAGTTTCAAAGACACAATTCAACAACGTCCTTTCTTACGGGGCTGAAGATGGTCACAGCAATGTGTCTTTCGGTTATTGGATTTAGACGTTCTTTTTAAATACACATTTTCCCTTTGCTCATTTTAAATGCTTTACTTAAAGCATACTCTATTTTAAGTACATTCATTTTTGCATCATTCTTCTTGCATACAGTCTGAGTACGTGAGTACGAGTACATTAGATTGACGTCAATGCATCAAGTGCTTTCCAAAAAACAAATTCGCAGTTTCAAATTAGGAAAATTTTGATAATTTCTGTTTTGCTTTGAAATGATTTATGGTAGGCATTGATTTTGCACATCTTTGATGATCACATCATCGTAAGCTTCTCACACTAACACCAAAGTTGGAACTATCGTCTGTTAAGAGCATATCTATCACGTGACTCGCGGCCGCTTCCCATACAAACGTATTCCTCGATTTTCTCCCTGGAATTTTAACATTAGAACAATAATTTTTTCACAAATTTTAGATATCGACCGTATTTGCATAGTTTTATTTTTTGACATTTTATTTGTTAAAGGAAAAAATAAATGATAAATAAAATAAGACGATACAGACACGCATCTGGTCGATATCTAAAATGTGTAAAAAAATCAATTAAATCAAAATTATAATCGGTCAACAAATGCATAGCACAGATGTATTTTTTTGTTGTTGCATTTAATAAAAAAGAAAGCAACATTTACGGTATATCGTCATATACAAAACGGATTATTATCTTATTAACAACATTTTGAACGTGTACAAATACTTGTAGAACAAATACTGGATTATACCCATGCTGGGCTGATATCAGAGTAATTATTGATATCCCAACAGAGACAGATAAACTCATGGAAACGAATGTGGATTATCTAGGCGTTTGCAGGACTTATGACCTGTCATTAGCTGGGTTTAAAGGCCACTTTATGTATTACAACATTCCCCATTCCGCCCATCATCTGATAACCATATATGACAAGTTTTTGAAACTACTATATATTGAACTCGTCTACAACGCATCACATTACAGAAAATTTCTATGCTGGTGTCATCTGTTGAGAAGATTGTTAAGAATTATGTTTTTTTGGCAATCAAACTTTTTTATTATTTTTTATTGGTGTAGGTAAGGCTCTTTCCGCAATTAATTACTTACTAGAAGACGCCAATGACAGGTCATCCTGTAAACGCCTAGATAATCCACATTCGTTTTCAGAGTTTTCCCTGTCTGTTGGTCAATAATATCGGATTATTATCTATTGAGAAGGAAAATCATCGGATAGATCTTCAAAATCATGATTTTTTATTAAGTTATTTTTTAAACGTCTGCCGGTGACTACACAATGTTCAAGTTGTAAATGTTGGTCTTATTTATCATCTCAAGACAGATCTAACGATAGCGACAACTTTCACGTGAAATACAATTTGTTTTTCTTACACGTAACGAGTATAGAAAGATTAGAGCCAGAATTAAAATGTGGTCATTTGGACTTGAAAGTAATCCCTTCAGATTTATGGCAACGATAAGTATCAACTATATATCAGATTGGAATTGAATTACCAGAGTCATTTAGTTCATCGTTTACTTACTAAATAAAAACAAACAGAGCTGTACAAACATAATGTATTTTCTAATATTCACGAACTTAACTAAAATTTTTCTTTATTTTATTCTAAAGGCTATATTTTATGCATAAAAAAATAAATGAGCGCATGTAAGTACTTAAAAAAAATTACGTCACAGAAAGCATGTAAAAAAAATGCTATTGATTCTATCCTACGGTCATAGAGCACACACTATGAATTACTAAAAATTATTTAATTAGTATTTGTTGTAACAAAATGTCATTGGAATGTAGAAGTGATGATGTATTTTTTCGATATGTTTTGTTTTTTTTAATGTATTAATAAATTTACGTTGACCCCTTTGAAATATATTTTTTCAAGTGAATTAATGAATTCACATTGTTAATGTATTATGGTCTCTGATTTGATTGGATTTAATAGTTATTTTTTCAATCTTTCTTTTGATTTTTTAATAAAAATTGTAAAATGTGTAGCGATTTTAATTATCGCATCATTTTTAGATAAGTGAGGTAAAAATGAATGTTTAAAATAACACAATATATTATTTTACTATCTTTGCTTGTCCCATTTGTATGGGTTGCGCAGTTTTTTTTTTGTTTTTTTAGTGTTTTCTTGTTACTCAGTCATTTTAATGAAAATGCACCTTAAAAAGGTGCTGTAAAAATCTATCAATACATTGAAACAAAATACAATGTTTTTAAAGAAGATCATTGCGAAAATAAGCGTATGAAAAGTAGGGGCTACAAGTTACGAATAACGAACAGGTAGAAAGGTAATAGGAAATTCATGAACAATAATTTGTCGCATAATTTTCGAAAAGTTTAAAAAAACATTATTAACGAGTGGTTAAATACAAAACCCGAAAAACCGTAGCTCTGTTAGAAGTCTCGTGAAAAGCCAATTAAATTAATTATGACTACTAATCGGCTATAAAATTAGATTTTTGACTAACGATTCATTGACCGGCACTATCCGGTCTCAGTAAATCATAATATTATGTAAAATAGGCCTGCTGGATGTTAATCAAATAATATAATATCTTCTTCCCGAATGTCTACATGTGATTCACCTCACACTTATCTGCGACGTTAATATTTATGTCAACGAATTGCCAAAACGACTTTCAAAAGAAAAGGCGAGGAAAATATAAGTCTTCCAACAAAAATGAACAATAATCAACTCTCTGTTCTAAACCGGTGAGCGTGGTGCCTAAATATGCCGACCACCCAAGCCCAAATATGTGTGATAAATCATATTTTAAAATTATTTTTATAATGCAGAACGCAATAACCTAAATAGGTTACTTTTAATTATTTCAGATAGGCAATGTTTTCGTCCTTTAATCTTAGCAGGAAGCTTTGTGTTTTAGCGAAGGCTTTCTCTTTGAAGTTTATTAAAACCTAAATTGTTAGTTTATTAATTTTGAAAAAGCCGCCTCTTCTTTACGCCTGCAGGATCCCGACGTCCTGGCAGACGTCGATGACCATCCTACGGATGTTCTCGGCTGATGGATGCGGGCCTGACGTGGGAGGAGGAGAGAGAGCTGGCTGGTGATAGAGTCTCCTGGAGGGATCTAGTGATGTCCACATGCTCCACATAGGAGCGAACGTGGTGAAACAAGAAGAAGATTTCGAAAAAAGCTCAAAAAATGATAAGTATTATTTTGAACGGATAATTTTTGTGTTAAGGTTTTTTTTTTTAAATGTATGGATTAGGTGATTTCCGATTTCGATTTCCAATTCAGCCCAATAATGAAATATCAATTAATTTACGTAGTTTTTAAAGTGTTTTAGTATTTTTTATTGTTGATTACACTTTTTTATGTTCAATGTTCAGATTTTTAGACAATTCTATAAAAAGTAACTGAAAAAATTGTAATGATTTTTAGTGACATTAATATATTTTGTTAAATGTAAATATTATTTGCAAGTTGCACAGAGGAGCATGGAGAGAATTATGCTTGGAATAACATTAAGATATCGAAAAAGGAACGATTGGATCCGACGCCAGACAACGGTCTGCGACGTGGTGGAGCGAATGCTTGGTTAAAGTGGAAATGGGCCGGTCACATAGCCAGAATGACGGACGACAGATGGAGACCGAGGAACCAGAGACCTCAAGGACGTCCACCGATGAGATGGGTGGACGACATCAGGAAGTCTGCTGGAAGACTGTGGATGGGGTCGGCGAAGGATCGGGAGGAGTGGAGATGGCAGGGGGAGGCCTATGTCCAGCAGTGGACCTCAACGGGCTGAGATGATGATGATGAATAAAAATAAGCAGTACCTTCATTGTGTATTACTTTACAGTCTCAATCTTGTTAGGTACCTAGTAGTCATAAGTTTTGTGTTTGTTTATTGTATGGTACTGGCTGGAACAGTTTAGTGAAGGAAGTGTGTTGTGTGACCTCCCCTAAGGTGAGCCGGAGGTTATATTATCTGTCACGGGTTATATTGGGAAGGTCGGGAAACACCCCGACTTCACGCAAATACCTGAAAACACTCTCAATGACAACTGTATTATGAATGGCAAACGAACGCAATGTTTTGCGTCGTGAAATGTATCTACACGTGGACTGAGTTGTTACGTAAATAAAAACCATTTCAATACACATATTGGTCCATGGAATATATATATTTTTCAACATGGCGTTTAATCCACGCTAGAAAAAGTTTTAAAGGTTTTGATTTTCTCTAGCTGGGGGGTAATGTTTATGATATGTAGAACGCCCTGTTCTATAGCTGTAGGAAGTTAAATGTCAAGTGATGTATGATTCTTAGCGGAATTTAATTTTGTTTAAATTAAAATATAGACTAAAATAAGTTTAAAATACTTTTCAATTAAATTCGTCCATGAAAACAAATATCCGAGAAAAATTCTCAGATTCTTATGAAAATATTCAACTGAAACTCGAAACGTAAAACCAATAATTCTCAGCATGTTTTTTAAATAGACCAAATAAAAGGTAAAAAAAACTTGTTTTAATCGTAAATAAGACGAAAATAACTAAAATATTTTCCGACTTTTTCTAACAAATTACTAAACTTCTTGGTTGATTAGTGTGCCGATATGATGCCAAGTTCTCGGATATGTCATTTTGTTTATATTTAGAAGGAAATAATAAAAAATCATGAACGCAACCAGGAGATGTGCAAATGTGAAAAAAGAATTAATATAAGATTCGCCAAAAACCAATCAACCATCACACTCAAATACCAATTTGTATAAATTATGTAAAAATATTGTATCAAAATATATAAAAGTTCCATGTTAGTTTATCTTTTCCTTAACATTAATTACTTGTATTGAAATTTTTTTCATATGCTAAGTCCCTACAGTAAAAAAAATGTAAGTCGTAAGGTTAAATCACAGAAGTAATGATATTTTCATTTTATGCTTGTTTACATCAACGATAATCGTAAAATAAAAAAATGTTTATACGTTACGTTTTACAGGTACAAAATTTACTTATTTTCACTTTTTCAATGAGCTTATAAGCAAAACAAAAATTTTCATAATTGCTTGCAATTTTGTCAAAAACGTAAATCTATAAATAATATATACAACCGTTTCCCACGATGAGAACCGCGAAACTCCAGAGGGTGAATATTCATGATATTCTGAGAAAAAAATCTTAATAAAGTTTTTCAAAAAACTAATTCTAATTTCTTTAAAAAATGATTAAAATATGAATAAAAATTTCACGAGCGTGTAAACACCGTCCATTTTTGAACTTGGCGTAAACACACGTGACCTGCACCATTCTCAGATATGAAATTCGCGAATTTTGAATGTCCGCACAAGGCAAGGCATTCGGTGACCAGAGCGGAGCTCCCCACTCCTCCCCGCCACGCTCCGGCACCAGAACCCATAAACTTGTAGATAGCATTATAAGTTGTTTCAACAGAAGCTAATTTCAAATTTTATTTGCAACATTCACGCGTGTAACACCGTCACATTTTTGAAACTGGCTATCGTACATTTTTGTCAACACGTGACCTAAAAATAATTTTATTAAATACTTTTTTTTTAATTTGAATTATTCAAAAATTGCCCACTCCTCCCGCCATAAAAAAAAAACAATTATAAGACGTCCTTTTTTGTTTATACACAGTTACCATTAACAATCACCCTCCGGAGTTATCGCGTTATAAGGATTTTTTTCATCGTGGGACACGGTATTTGAAGACGTATTATTTTAAGAAAAGGCAAGATTACTGTAATACTAGACTTCTAGGTAGGTAGTAGTGCCGATGGCCGATTTAAAATAATCTTTTTTTAAATTTCACATAATATTCCGATAAATTGTAGTTTTTACAGTGTGTCATTGGGTGCAAAAAAAACAAAATATATAATACAGCAGTTTAGAAGGCAAATAAAAATTCAATATTTAAGAGGCAGGAGAAAATAAAAAAAATAAAAAAATTAGAAATTAATTAAATAAATTCTAATTTTGAAAACTCACCAACAAAGTAATTCAATACATTATAGGCATGGAATTTTCCCATGAGGCATCCAACTAATTTGTTGAATAAATCAAATAATTCATAGACAAAAAGCTTGTTCAAATTCAATATAAATATATAGTAGTTTCAAAAATTTCTCATATATGGTTGTCAGATGATGGGCGGAATGGGGAATGTTGTAGTACATCTAGTGGCCGCTTAACCCAGCCAATGGCAGGTCATAAGCCCTGTAAACGCCTAGATAACCCATATTCGTTTCCAGAGTTTCTCTGTCTCTGTTGAGATATCAATAATATCTGTTTTGCCCTTATTCGTCACAGGATTGGTCTTCGAGCAATAATTATGATGTGTTTAATAATACATATATAAGTTTCATGTAATTTGGAGGTCATTCGTTGGAGAATGAACGACGGAGTATGATTGGACCGACATTATTAATGTAAATTGTCTACTAACGCCCGCGCCCTTAATTCTGTAACAAGTAGGTTAATCAACTACTCTGTAAATAAACAAACTCTCAAAACAGTGTCAACATTTTTCAATAATGAAAGGAAAGCTCGACCTACTTCGTTCAGCGCTCAACTCGGGGTATGTGGTTCATAGTACATACTCGTTGTATGTAGATTCGCTCTGATTCTAAATTCCTGGAAAATGCACGAATATGCGGGGCAGTTTTATAAAATCAGTTTTAAGTAAAGGAAAAAAAACATATCATGAGCGTTCCTGTCCATACTAAACGTAATTGATGTATAAAAAAATGTATAATAATAATTATTATACAAAGCCTGTAGCTCAATCACAGATAACTACCGACGTAGATAAAAACGTGCTAATCACGTGCTAACGCTAACGATTTGAGCGATCACAATGACATACCGTTCAATACCGCGAACGCTGAGCCGAGCATTGACGGTCTGAGCAGAGCGGAGCCGATCTACGCTATATCGCGGCCTTACGTCAAACGTCAAATCATCGCGCTTGTCGGATTTTTTTATTATGTCGACTGCTGCTTTTCTCAATATTTGGCTTGCCGAAAACCGGCTAAATTATAATAAAGATTGAATGAAGATTTGTGCGAATAATATATATATCTCGGGAAATGGCTCGCGACTAGTATGCGCTCGTTTAATAATCCCGATCGATAACTTTTAACGCGTGTTCCATTGTGATCGCGAAAACGTTAAACATCCATGGGTAAGAAATCGTTACCACGTCGCTTATTACCGAGTCGGTACTGATCTGTGATCGAGCAACTGATGAAGGAGTTGTGTCTCCGAAACCGGTTGGCGTGTTAAAAAATAAAATAAGTAGTTTAAAACAAAAGTTGTTTAATTTCATAATTATGGAAAACTACAAAGTGAGCGCTACAAACATTGAGTTAATAAAAAAATGTATTTTAATGTACCTTGGTTACAAATTTCTTAAGTACATTATCTAGTCGGGGCCAGATCATTGTCATGGGTCGCTGACCGAGTGAGTCGCCATCTTTCTGTATAATTAATTGTGATTTGAAATGAAAATATTTGTTAAATGTTAATAAATAAATATTAATTTTAAGAATCTTTATATTGAATTAAATTTGAAATTGATGCTAGAAGCACTCACTTTGTAGTTATTCATTATAAACTATTTATTTACGAATTTTTATTCCCGTACCCTTGATAAAGAGACCAGTGTTGCTTCGAAACCGGTCGAGAGTTAGATTAATAATAAAAAAGTAGTTAAAAACAAAGTTTTTTCATTCAAATTGTGAATTAAATTTCTTCAAAACACAACGATACACTTTAGAATGATATAAAAAATTCAAATTATTTTGTTCAATATTTAAACAATAACGCGTCAAACACAGACTACCGTGGCTACGGTGCACGAGGTCGCGGGTTCGATTCCCGTAGACGGTCAATATGAAATATATATTTATTTTCATATTAATATTTCGTGTGTGATACCTTGGACTGATTCAGAAGCGTAAAACTGATAATCTTACCTTCATGTAATAAAATGATCGAGATACACTGCACTTGGTGTACCAATGCAGTGCCCTATGCACCATTGGGTGCGGATAAGGGAAAGTAGTAGTAGTAACTAATACAAATTTGATCAATCTGGACTTGATAGATATGGTTAATTTATCATTTTCCTATCTTGGAGTTTGCCGAAGTTGATAGTCACTTTTCCTATTCAACAGTTCAATTTTCAAGTTCAATGAGCAATCATTAGAACGTAGATGTTATAATAAAATTTCAACAAATAATACAGGAAATATGACGTGTGAAGCGACCGCTTAACCCAACCGATGACAGATCGTAAGCTCTGTATGTACAGATGTATTAACTAACTAACTAACTAACCATCACGCCATTTCCCCGTAGGCGTAGGCAGAGAGGATAGAACGCCATGCCACTCTGTCCTGACAGACTTCCTTTGCTTCCTCTACATTCATACATCATCTCATGCACATACGCCGATTATTCCGACTTTTCACATGACCACTTTCAAGTACTTGACGTACTTGGTCATGCCACGTCTTTCTCGGCCTTCCGCGGCTTCTACATCCAGGCACACTTGCGTTTAAACTTCTTTTAGCCGTTCTTTCATCACTCATTCGCTCCAAATGACCAAACCATCGTAAAAGCCCTTTTTCAATTTTGTCGATAATGCTTATCTCAGTCTTGCACTCTGCTCTAATTTCGACATTTGTACACCTATCATACATAGTCTTACCACACAGAGAGATGACATTTCAACAGCATTCAGTCTACTTTCATCCTTCTTTTTCCAACACCACGCTTCACTACCATACATAAGGGTTGGTACCACAACTCAGGTTGTGTACTGCCAATTTTCCTTCTTTTGATAAGTTCTTATTTGCCACTATCGATTTCAAGGCACCATTAACTCTGTTTGTATTTATTAATATTATTGTGTATATATGTATTTTTAATTCCAAATTCCTATTTTGATAGACATCTTTATCTGTATTAATTTTTTCTAATAATAGTTGTATTATTTAATTTCTTTTTATTATTGAGATTCATTCTCCTTACTACATTTACTGACATGTCAGTTTTTTTTCTATTCCTATGTCGCTAAACGAGTTTTAAATATCTTGTCAAATAGTAATCTCGTTTCATGTACTGAAGTGTTTTAAAAATTGGACCGATATCAAACCAGAAATAAGTGGGTTGGTCATAAAGTTGTGCTCCAATAATTACAACCTACTTTTATATTCCCGTGTCACCAAATTATTAAATGCTTGTCGATAAAAAAAAATTTTAATTTTTACTCTCATGCCAGTGTTAATATAAATGTGTATAAATGTATTCGAAGATTTTAATAATAATCTAGAATATAAGTGACACCGTATGAAAGTGTTTGTTTTCAATTAACCACTGTGATATTTTAAGTTGTATAATTAATATTAACCCAGTTTAACGAGCTTTTGCCACGTGGAGATTAATGTCTATTTGTGTGGCATATCTTGAAACATTTTATCCTTGGGTATCAATATTATACTAGATTTAAGAAAAACATTGATATTAACATTTATGGCTTTTCAAATATTTAAATATATTAAAATGTATAAAATTTGATACTGTTAATTTATAATTTTAAAAAAACCTTAGACCCTCTTAAAGGGCTTAAAGTATTAAAATGTAATGTAACCCGCAGACAAGCCCCGGCTTTGCGGGAACAATAAATACATTTTATGTATTGTTTATAAAAACATGTTTACTTTAAAAAAAAAAAAAAAAAAAAAAAAAAAAATAAAAAAAAAAAAATAAAAAAAATAGGTAATTTTGATGTCATTGTATCTCGTCCAGCTGAATAGGCTTTCTTAGAATAAAAAAAAGGATGATTAAATTCTCAAATAATTCAATCTGGCTGCTTTCAAATAGTGCAATACAATAATAATAAATTTTATTAACAACATTTTAAGCGTGTACAAATACTTGTAGACAAATTACTGGATTATACCCATGCTGGGCTGATATCAGATATTATTGATATCCCAACAACATTTTGAACATCAAGTGGCCACTTAACCCAGCCAATGACAGGTCATCAGCCCTTTATCTAGTATGTTAAGACTGTAAAATAACATATAAAATATTGATGTTTTTAATAATCATGTATAGTAGCCAAATGCACTACCGCTATGGGTTTACAGTCAATGCTGTGTCAAAGAAAAAAATTAACTTATTAAAAAAGTAAGTTATTTTATCAATAACAATAATTTAAAAATATTGCTCTGTTATGCAAATCTATTTATGAATAAATTATAATTGGTCTCCGTTAGAGAAGAGTTCTCGTAAAATATTGACGGGAACAGGTGGAGATTATATTATGAGTACAATCGTGTCCCATGTGGAACTCCTAATGACAGATTATTAATGCTGCTTTATCCTTGTGAGAGAACACGCCTCGCCAACTATTAACTCTACTGTTTTGTGTTGCGGACATTTTGTCCACGATTGTCTACGGACCAAAAGTCATTCAGAGTGTAACAAAACTCGATGTATAAACGGGAAACCAGTGAATCTACATAATATTTGGAGTCGATTTTGTAGAATACAATTTTTTGATTCGACCCTTAGTTTTCGAGAAAATTGAGAACGAAGTTGATTTTTTTTTTCGAATGTTGTTTGCAAATGTTATTAAATATCATGTATTTACATCAAATCAATACTATCCATAAAGAAAACAAAATTTAAAAACGCGTTTTTAATAAGAATTTGAGCAATTTTACTTAATCTGCCATACTTATGAAAACTTTGTAAGAAAAAAAAAAATCTTCAAAAAAAAAGCTCAGAATTAAAAAGTCATATTACACAATCGTCTCCAAATACGATGTAGATTCACCAGTTTCCCGCTTGTACATCTAGTTTTTTTACATCCTGTATTTTAAACCTGTAGTTACAATACGGTTGTCAAATTCTTTCAGGCAGTGCCGTAGTGCTTTAACTGTATTTCTACTAAATCGCTAACAACGTCAAACTTTTTTTTTCATGATGTTTCAGGGATTTCAGTACGAACTTCAGTTTTAAATTGAAGCGTTGAGAGCTTAACAATGAGTAACTTTTGAATTGCTGTAAAAGTACGATCGCTGTAAATCTTTAGCAAATAAGAAGTCATTTCGATATTTTGTTGTCCTGTTTATTTTTTTAAATAATATATATTTTTTACTAACACTTGAATAATGATTGGTACGGCAAATTTAGTTGTTTTACTGCAGTAAATGTAACCCTGTACTTTCATCGATTTCGGATCCAAAAATTGTTTTACTGTAACTGTCTTTTTAATGTTTTAGTTGATAGGACAATGTATGTACAGTAACAATTTCGATTTATTCATTGCTCTAGTTGTCAAGTTCATAAAATTTATAGACGCATTGAGTAATGTAAAAATATAATAATATAATTTTTGACAATTCTCATTCATGGTTTTAATCAGATATGAACCGTGCACTACTCTGGAAAATTAATTATCTGATTATAATAAAGAACCAAAGCAAAAAGACATTTCTACGACTTTGACAAAAAATCTTGGCCTTTTATCAAATCGCAAGTTTATGATTAAAACCCATAAACATTCCGCTCTTCCGAGATCGTGGAAGAAATAGACTTAACGTTATTTCGGGATTTCTTGAGCTTAAATCTAAATCATGATAACAATGTTTCATTGTTGTTGGTACGTGGGATTCCCAACACTTTATATGATTTATAATATGTTATATGTAGTTTGGTAGGAATTTAATTTTCAATAATATTGAAATATAAAAAAAAATAATCGTTTTCCCGTATTATTGGCAATGAAAAGTGTTATTCGGTGGTTGCGATAGTATTAACATGTGTAACATTTCAATCTATTCTGTTCCAAAATACTCGAAAATTTTCGTATTTTTAATTTCAA